>CM059558.1:12628234-12898234 GCA_030386875.1 Morinoia aosen | reverse complement strand
AGTAGTAGTGGCAGTAGTAGTGGTGGTGGCAGTAGTAGTAGTGGCAGTAGTAGTAGTGGCAGTAGTAGTAGTGGTAGTAGTAGTAGTAAAAACATCAATTTGCTAGCGCTTCAGTGCCTGCACTATGTCGCGCCGAAGGTCTCACAATTCAGGTTGTCTCCGCGTCTCAAATTTCGAGGTCTCACTGCCACAAACATTGCAACGCAAGTCACAGCAACTATTAAACAAACAAAGACGCGACAGCCACGGGCGTGATCTGAACAACACTTGATTTCATTGGTGGCAGCAGCAGCATCAGCAGTAATGAAAGAGCTGCTAGTTCAACACCATACTCCTCATGCGTAGGGTTCAATCAGTTCATATAATCATCCGAAGGTACATGCATAGTTTGCACATTGATCAGCAGCCTAACCCCCTAATGGGGGTCTCAGCTGCCCACCCAATTATGGCCGGGCGCCTTACCCGTGCTAAAACCCCCAGGGGCATTGCGCAGCGCGCCCGGCCATTTTACGGTTCAGTGTTTACATCGCATTACCATGCGTAGAATTTTCAGGCTAGATTTTTGAAGACAGATTACACGCTCCAAGAAACGACTGCAGCGCTGTCACATTGTGAGTTGATCGCTCAGCTTCCCCAAGTATTCCGGTCAAAACATCCTGTGCACGACCGCAAAGGTGCGGAAAATGCAGATTCCTGGCAACAGCATACAGGGGACACTCCGCGAGGAAGTGCTTTACAGTCAAAGGCACACGACACCGTTCGCACTGCGGCTGTGGTAGCCGCTCCATCAGGTGGCCGTGTGTTAGCCGCGTATGGCCAATACGGAGGCGACAAAGCATCACCTCTAACCGGCGACTACGACAACTGGACGATATCCACTCACGTATAGTGGGTTTAATGCTTCTTAATTTATTACTATCATTAGCAGCGTTGTCCCATTCCTGCTGCCATCGTTCTCTCACTGCCGCTTTGATCCGAGGGTAATAATCCCGGAAAGGAGCCATCAGATTTAGAGTCTCTTCGTTTGCCTCTGCGGCCCGTTTAGCCTCCTGGTCAGCTCTCTCATTGCCAGACACTCCTACGTGGCTGGGCACCCAGCACAACGTCACAGATTTACGCTCAAGTGTTAAATCTATTAAGTTCATGACGATCTCACCAACGAGCGGACGGGTACTATTATGCTCTCGAGTGGCCTCCACCACACTTTTTGAATCCACAAAAATAGGAAAAGTATCATGCTCACAATGTTTAATTAGTTGAAGGGCCTCCAGTACACCGTAAAGTTCCGCAGTGAAAATGGACGACTCTGAGAGCAATCTCTTGGCGCTCACCATCTCCCCCGACACAGCGGCACACCCTACAGCGTCTCCCACCTTTGAGCCGTCGGTATAGAACTCCATCGCACGGGCATGTTTTTCGGCAATATGGTCCAAAAAGATCCCCGTCAATATGTGGGTAGGCATAGAATCCTTCTTAGGCATTTGACATCCCGGACAAAAACTCCCGATTGGGACACGCCACGTGGGAAAACTTTCCAAGAACACTGGTTGTATTCTCATTGGCCTCAGCTGCATTGCAACCACGACTGCCGAATAATCTTCCGATGAGGGCAGAAAGTAAGGGAAAGGCAGATGTCGGCCTAGTGGCGCATGCACGCTGGTCCATGCAGGAGACAAGGGGACTTGTTCCAATCGTGCCAAGCACTGAAGGGTCAGCTGCACACGGCGGTGCCGTAAAGGAGGTTCACCGCTCTCCACACATAAGCTGCTGGAAGGGGACGACCTAAACGCGCCAGTGCAGATTCTGATAGCAGCATGATGCACAGGGTCCAGTTTCGAAAGTGAAGTCGCCTTAGCATATTGATACACTATGCAGCCGTAGTCGATCTTGCTTCTAATAAGAGTACGATATAGTCTCAGTAGGGTCATCCTGTCAGCCCCCCACGTCAGGCCGGCCAGGCTTTTTAGCAAGTTCAGCCTTCTGACGCAGTCAGCCTTGAGGGTAGCTAGGTAGGGCTTCCAAGAGGTCATCAAGCGTCACCCCCAGAAACTTGGCGCTGTGTGAAAATCTCACTTGTCTTCCCTGCAGTGTGAGCTGTGGGGGATCACTACAGCCACGGCCCTGGAAGTAAAGTCCAACTGTTCCAACAAAAGCGGAGATTCAAGCCAAGATGGCTTTTGATAAATGACTGTAGAATACGCCCCTTATTTCAGAGTTACCAGCACAGGGAATATATAAGTTAATGATGTTGCATCAAGTAAAGCGTCCTCACTCGTTCGTCCTCATTAGCAACTCAGTTCAATAGTTGGCAGCTCAAGTAATCAGCTCAGGTACAGATAAATTCAGGCGTTAGGTCATACACTACGCCACTGTAGCAAAACGAAAATATATATTTTCAATATATATATATCAAAATATATATATATAGAGACGGGAAATAATTTTTAAACAGCTTAACGATTTCATGTTAGTGGTATAAACCTAATGACCGCGGATTTTCAATACAAAATAACAGAACCAAACTGAGATCGGCAAAGATATTTCATCCCTCCTAAAAACTAACCGTTTAAACATTTGTAAAATTATTTATACCCCTAAATATGTCGTTAAAAATGTATATAAGTGAATGTTTCATCTCCATAGGGTCAAGCAGAAAACAAAAACCTTTACATTATTATCCGAAAGAATTTAAATGTAAACAAATCAGCAACATGAGCCAAAAATTACATAGTGAAATAATAGCTTTCGCTATCAGAGCTTGATGAAATGAAATAGAAGAAGTCAAAACTAAAGGCTGAATTCATTCATCAAGCTTTTAGTCTAGATTAAGTGTCCCAAAAGAAAGACTTTCTACTACTTATGCGTGGCATGAGTACAAACGCAGATTGAAATTTTGCATACACAGTAGCTTTAATAAGTACAATAAAGAATACTTAATTTTCGAAAATTTAGAACTTAGTGCTACCATAACTCAAAATTGGAGTTATAGCAAACGTAGAAATAAATACCTGTTGTGAAGCACAACCATAGCTGAAAATTGGCATTATGGTAATCACTGAAACGAATACATACTTGTTGTGAAGCACAACCATGACCAAAAATTGGCGTTATTGCAAACATAGAAGCAAATACGTTTGGTAGAGCACAATTATGACCTAAAATTGGCGTTATTGCAATCACTGAAACATTACTAATTGTGAAGCACAAAATAAAGCTGTCACCTTGAGCGCGTTGAGCCTGTCTTGAGCAGCCGGCCCTTCATAGGTCGTGATGTAGCTGCAGAGCACCTGCACCACCTCAGCCTGCCACCTGCAGCACGGCACTCATCACAACCACGGAAAAGGAAACAAAGTAGGATCATTTCTATGGGAGAAAATATACCTCCTCTTTTTCGGCTAGGCAATAGAAATGCTATATTAAAAAAAATTTATGACGTCACCAAAACGCCATGTCAACAAGGTGTTATTATTATTATTATTGTTATTATTAAATCAAGCAAAGCAACCCCAGCGGGACGGATCGTGGATCCATAGATTTCACATAGCTATTTGGTACTCTGACTTCCCTCCAGAACACATAAAATCTTCAACTGAAGGCGCAAATTAGTTTGGAATGAATAAGGTTCTACACCACTATTTTGTTAAGAGAAATTTTGACCCCTGAAGTAATACCTAAAGTGAATCCAGCCATGGGGAACAAAGAAGTAAACAAGTATTTTGGGAACACAATTTGTTTTTGTTTTCAGGAAAAACTCAATTAATTTACCAATTACCAGTGGTGGAAAATAGACTAACTCACATCAAAAATTTCACTGTTAAATGGAAATGAAGGCACAGGTTCAAAATTTGAAATTCACTATGAGGAAAATAAAGGTCTAATTCAAGACTGTTACCTAAGTAGGACTCACTATTGTGTAACAACTATAACTATTGCTAACCATATATTCTCTATCATTCTAAGCGTATAAATACAGGACGCCCTAGGAACTGGCTACAGTAAATAAGTACGAATAACTTTTTTCAACATATGAAATCCTGTTCAAAGCATATCACAAGTACTACATATTTTAGAAAACATGCTAATTATTTTCACTTTTTCCTGCTGTAAGCATCAACAGACGATTAGAACTTACCAAGCAGCTCAAATTTACGCTTATAAGTTATATGCTTCAATTGGTGGTTAGATTAGGTAAGTTCGTTTGATCCTTCCTAACCAAGACAAAGGTGTTTTAAAAAGAGGAAGGAGGGAGGCACCATTAAGAATGGGAATCTATGAAGATTGTGTGTTCCCAAACAAGACCCGTGCACACAGAAACAGTATGTTAAGAAAGAAGTTTATGAAATAAGATAGAAGTTAAAGAAGAAAATCAGTGGTGCTGAAAATAGAAGTGAACCAAAAATAAGTAGTCCACTACAAAACAAAACCCTATTCTATTTCAACAAAAGGAAGGTCTACCTAACTTTCAGCAGCTTGGGACCTCGCATCTTCCCCTGGGAGCGCTAATTCTAATCAAAACAATAGTAACATCGAGGCATTGGTGCACAAGAGAAAACCTCAAATTTTGTACGCTAAATTTGTCTCACATTAAACCAAAGGACCAAACTTATCAGCACTTTGAATTACTTCATAGCATTCTCATGAATCTTAGAACTCTCATTAACAATCATAAACTTAACAACTGTGACTTGAGAAGCATTGAAGAATTAGCTTGAGGGCGCACTTAATTAAGGTTATCGTCTATACTCTTAGGCTATCACCTATGCTCTAAGTCTGCTATTACCTATGCTCTTAGGCCAATGGTTCTTAACCTGGGTTCGATCGAACCCCAGGGGTTCGGTGAATCAGTTTCAGGGGTTCGGCGTGGTACAGTTTATGCACTAATACAGTATATAGTTATACATCTATATGTATGTTTCGAATTTGAAGAAAAAACAAACAAATTTTATTTTTTTAACTACGAAGGGTTCGATGAGTGCATGCATGGAACTTGTGGGGTTCAGTACCTCCAACAAGGTTAAGAACCTCTGTCTTAGGCTATCACCCATGCTTTAAGTTAATCTGAAAGCAATCACTGGAGTCGTACGGAACGTTTCAAATAAAATCTAAAATCTGAGGTCATACGAACATGCAACAGGAACTGAGCTCATGCTGTTGACAGTTGAGTCCCTCAGTACCTGACAACAAGTTGATGCGCACCACTTAGGTATCTGACAATAAACTCAAGCTACTTGGTAATAAATTCATGTGTATGCGGCATCTCCGCACATGTTATCTGTAGTAGCTTTTTCTGTATCTGGAGGGTACCAATAAGAAGCCGCTCTGTCGAGGCCAGGTGCTCAATCCATCAACATCTTGCCTTCTGTCAACATCTAGCCAAATAAACTCCGCCAAGCTTATCAAGTGTTTCCCTGCCCGTACATGTGTATCTGATATACTTGACAATAAATTGATGTGTTCCTAAGAAGCCTGAAAATAAATAAGTTCATATGCACCTAAGGTAGCTGAAAATAAGTTCATATGCACCTAAGGTACCTAAAAATTAGTTCACATATGCTTTGGGTACCAGCCAATGATAAGTTCATGTGCACCACAGTAGAGGAAACAAGGTAGGTTCAAACCAGTATTTTTTTCGTTGATGGTGTGGTTTCGCTGACGTCACGGCAACGAACCAATAGCAACGCTCATTTTGCATCTGGCAGCACTGCTACCCCCAAATTTGGCTCTACTATTGGCTCAATGACATGGCGTTTTGGTGACGTCATAAAGTTTTTTTGAAACAAAGCCTTTCTATTGGCTAGCCAAACAAGAGGTGTAATTCCTCCCATAGAAATGACCCTACCTTGTTTCCTCTTCCGTGATGTGGACCTAAGGTGCATGATAATAAATAAGTTCATGCACACCTAAAGTACCTGACGAAAAGTTCATAAACACCTGACAATAAGTTCCTCCGTACCTAAGGAGCTCAACAACAACAAGTTCATGTTCACCTGGAACACTCAACAGAAAGTTGAGGCATACCTGACACTGCGAAGGCCAGCAGCCGCAATGGTGCGCGGCAGACAAGAGACATACACGGCGCGCAGGTCGAGGCGCTGCTCGAATGCCATGTCGCGCAGCAGCATTGACAGCACCTCCTCTGCTGCGCTTAGCTGGAACGCTAAACTTCATCAGCACACACATTTACGCAATGCTATAATTAGAAATCTTACCCAATAATGCCCTTGGTTTGTGTTTATTAATTTATTAATTTTATCGGTGTCTGCTTCTTCTGTCTCTCTGTGACGCTCATAAAGATGCTTTATGACCGTATTTGTGATACAAGTTTTTCTAGTGCACAAGTATAAGAACATTTTTATTGCATGTACCATTAGAATGAATTTATTTGTTTGCCATCCATATCTGGAGAATATATTCAGGGAAAACATAGAATACCGTGATTTTTGATGGGCTGTGTACACTAGTTCTGAATAAAAAGGAAGTGGGCATATGCTTCTTTTAGGGTAGATTATATCTGTTCGTTTTACTTTCATTCATTTTTCTATTTCAAAGGACACTGGTATCAATAGGTGAATAGTACATTTTTATCCTGCTTGTCAATAGAAGTAACAAATTTAAAAGCTTTTCAATTCTGACAGTTACCCAGCACCAGTTTTTTCACAGGCAATTACTACAAAACTTTTATATCATTCACAAGAATCTACAGATAAAACACTATAAATATGACAATTTCACAGTCTTTCAAAAGAGTTCCTTACACACTGAAACTGATAATCTGCACTTTAATGAGTTGAACAATGATCATGCAAAGGTCCCTATACTGTTATGAAAAAACCGAGCATGGGGATGAAAAGGTAAGCTTAATAGGGAATTTATAAATTCCTGTTGAGTTGACTGAGGCAAGACCTGGACAAGAGAGATCACCTGAGCGCTGTGTGCGCAACTGGAGTCCTGCAGCAGCACGGTAGCTGCCGCAGTGGCGGCGGGGTAAGCCTGAGGAGAAGATATATACTTAATCATACGAGTACACAAAAACTATAATTTCCTGGGCAATCATGACAGTTTAGTACAAATCAAAACTTACATCAGCGTCCTGACAGACTAATCTCCATAAGAGAGCAACTCGCAGAACCTGATAAATACATGATGACAAAAATTGTTTAACTGTGTAATACAAACTCCTAGTAAATATCATAATAACCCAATCTGTAACTAAATTCAACAGACAAAAAATAGGTTACTACTTAATAACAAAAAAAAAATGATAGAATTGAATAAATTCCAGTAGCATGGCACATAAATTGACATGTGAGAACCAACTCACAGCCTCCAGCAATGCAGGATCCCTGCTGTACAGATGGTGCTTTGCAGCCTCGTACATGACGCTGGCATGGCCGTAGCACCTTAACTCAGACCCAGCCTGCAAATACAACAAGTAGTAGTAAACTTAGGCAACTGAACCAGCCTGCTAACACAACAAGTAGTAGTAAACATAGGCAACTGAACCAGCCTGCAAATACAACAAGTAGTAGTAAACTTAGGCAACTGAACCAGCCTGCTAACACAACAAGTAGTAGTAAACATAGGCAACTGAACCAGCCTGCTAACAAAACAAGTAGTAGTAAACATAGGCAACTGAACCAACCTGCTAACAAAACAAGTAGTAGTAAACATAGGCAACAGAACCAGCCTGCTAACACAACAAGTAGTAGTACACATGGGTAAATGAACCAGCCTGCTAACACAACAAGTAGTAGTAAACATAGGCAACTGAACCAGCCTGCTAACACAACAAGTAGTAGTAAACATGGGTAAATGAACCAGCCTGCTAACACAACAAGTAGTAGTAAACATGGGTAAATGAACCAGCCTGCTAACAAAACAAGTAGTAGTAAACATAGGCAACTGAACCAGCCTGCTAACACAAGTAGTAGTAAACATAGGCAACTGAACCAGCCTGCTAACACAACAAGTAGTAGTAAACATAGGCAACTGAACCAGCCTGCTAACACAACAAGTAGTAGTAAACATAGGCAACTGAACCAGCCTGCTAACACAAGTAGTCGTAAACATAGGCAACTGAACCAGCCTGCTAAAACAACAAGTAGTAGTAAACATAGGCAACCAAACCAGCCTGCTAACACAACAAGTAGTAGTAAACATAGGCAACTGAACCAGCCTGCTAACACAACAAGTAGTAGTAAACATAGGCAACTGAACCAGCCTGCTAACACAAGTAGTAGTAAACATAGGCAACTGAACCAGCCTGCCAACACAAGTAGTAGCAAACATAGGCAACTGAACCAGCCTGCTAACACAAGTAGTAGTAAACATAGGCAACTGAACCAGCCTGCTAACACAAGTAGTAGTAAACATGAGTAAATGAACCAGCCTGCTAACACAAGTAGTAGTAAACATGGGTAAATGAACCAGCGTGCTAACACAACAAGTAGTAGTAAACATGGGTAAATGAACCAGCCTGCTAACACAGGTAGTAGTAAACATGGGTAAATGAACCAGCCTGCTAACACAAGTAGTAGTAAACATGGGTAAATGAACCAGCCTGCTAACAAAACAAGTAGTAGCAAACATAGGCAACTGAACCAGCCTGCCAACACAAGTAGTAGCAAACATAGGCAACTGAACCAGCCTGCTAACACAACAAGTAGTAGCAAACATAGGCAACTGAACCAGCCTGCTAACACAAGTAGTAGCAAACATAGGCAACTGAACCAGCCTGCTAACACAACAAGTAGTAGCAAACATAGGCAACTGAACCAGCCTGCCAACACAAGTAGTAGCAAACATAGGCAACTGAACCAGCCTGCTAACACAACAAGTAGTAGCAAACATAGGCAACTGAACCAGCCTGCTAACACAAGTAGTAGTAAACATAGGCAACTGAACCAGCCTGCTAACACAACAAGTAGTAGCAAACATAGGCAACTGAACCAGCCTGCTAACACAACAAGTAGTAGCAAACATAGGCAACTGAACCAGCCTGCTAACACAACAAGTAGTAGCAAACATAGGCAACTGAACCAGCCTGCTAACACAAGTGGTAGTAAACATGGGCAAAACTGCACAATTTTACAATATTATACAAAACAGCTGGAAGGCTTGCAAGCTTCAATGAGAAAGAATAACATAAATAGTGCCTAAAGACTGACATTACAACTATAATGAGTACCTCTCAATGTGAGATGGCTTTTATAAAAAAAATTGTAATTAGATCATTACAACAAATTGTGGTAAGATTAAATAGCAGCAGCAATTATACAACAAGTATTCCTTTTCTCTAAATTATCCATGTTACAGTGGCCTACACAGGATCATGAATTTGAAAAGCAATCTATGAAGCTTCAGTCGGGTTATTATATTACGATGCAGGAGGGAAAGACCTGTTGATTTCAAGTACCAAGGTTACAAGCACAAACTGTACATCCCCACAGGGGATCAAATACAGCTACACAAATTCATTGCATGGATGATATATTAACTCTAACTGCAAGGATATCAGGGAAATCTTGTCCATGAAGTCAAGTAATGCACATGCATTGAAAGGAAATAAATGAAGTATTAGTAATTCATATGCATCATATTAATATAAATACACGGAGATTTTTCCTCTTTTGAGGGCTTAAAAAAGTTGATGAAATAGCATTATTTGATTATTCTTTTGAAGAGAAAAAAGTACTTGCCTCATATTTCAATGCCAAAGAGCCCTCATCATAAGACACATAATGCCATACATATATAACGACTCACAACATTGTCGATGATGTGCAAGATGGCATTCAAGGCAGGGATTTTGTGTCGAGTCTCCCAGTCATCCAAGAGGAGCAGAACACCAGGCAGCAAGCTCCCAATATTTGAGCTGAGGTCATCATGCTAAAAAGGAGAAATGAGGAAATAATTTCTTAACATGACAAAATTTCTAGAAAAAATTTCCCCTATGCAGTAGACAAGTTGATTAGAAATTTAAAAATGAGGAAAATTCCAAAGAACTTTATCATATTTAATTGGGAAACCTTTTGGAGTCCAGCTCCATCATCAGTTCAAAAATACAAATCATTATGTCAGCAATAATAAAAGAAAAAAACAAATGTTATAGACAATCATTAAAAGAGATCACGAAAACCGAATAAAAACATATAAAATAAAACAAAACGTTTTCCAATAAAATATGATAAAGTTCTTTGGAATTTTGCCCATTTTTAAATTTCTAATAAAGTTGCGATTAAAGCAATCAACTGACCCGTTCAGATATAGACAAATTGATTTAATACTTATTGATTAGATCTTAAATACATGATTTATTTATTTTCTTGCTATTTTTGAAAACATTTATGAAGCCTTAATTCATTAGAACTTCCAAATGACAGTGAAAAAGCAATATCTCAGCTTGCAAATTTATTAGGTACATGAAGAAAACCTTAAATACTCAAACATATAATTCTTAAGGTAAATAATTTTCAAACATAATTACAACTATCTATGTAAAAATGTTTTTTAATTTGTACTGCAAAATAACTGAAAACAATTTTGAACTAATTCCTGTAATTCTTTAAGCCATGATTAGCCACAAAAATTTGTTCATAAAATTATTTAAATTTCATACAGGTTTGTCAAAGTCTATTAACACAAATGACACGCTAAAATTTGAAGAGGTAAAATAATTTATGCTTACAGAAATATTGAGAGAAGCAAAAACATTTGAATATAAATAAATTTGGATAAAAACAAGGTGCTACTTACAGACAAGGTATGAAGTAACCACATCATGAATTCTTGACATCCAGGATCATTTTTCCATAGTGTTTTTGTGAAATGCAAGCTTATATATGACAGAAGAGACTTGAGACAAGACCCAAACCTGAAGTCAGATGTTTCATTCATGGTATTTAGTGAGTTTTGTTGATTAACTTCTGAGCTTGAAATTTCTGATGTCTCATCATTTTTGGAAAAAGACTTTCTTGATTTTCCTTCCAAAACTTCCCAGCCAGTCACCCCTCCACTTGGCTGCAATAACAATGAAAGAATACGGCAAGCAGTCCGAGAAGCTGGCAGGGTGCTCCAGTCCCTTTCATTGTTGGTGTACTGTGCTGCAAGAACTATGCAATTTGTGCATGAAGCCTTTAAAGGAGATGAAATACTACACTTATCATTCTCTAGCTTTTTCAGTACTCCTTTCAGCATTTGCTCAACAGTAGATAAATTTCTCTCACATATTCGTAACACATGAGTGAAGTCATTCTTTTCATAAGGAACATCATCATTGTTTGACAGGATAGGAACTTTAGTGTTGTGATATAACAAGTCCAACTGAATTGATAAATCTTCTTCCAGATCACCAAGTCCAGTTGAAGGCTCTTCAAGCCTTTGAATGAATTGATTGCATGTACTGAGAGAAAATTTGGTCTCCATGCTTATTTCAATGCACTAATAAATATGTCAGATTAAACCTGCAGAAAAAATTATAACATTATCAACTGAAAAAAAAAAATTCAACAATAGCATGTAAAATATGATAAATAATTTGCTAACATTCATTAAGTCAAGCTCACTAACTTTTAGGTTCAGTAAAATGTAACATGAGGCTTGGATTGTAAATAATGGTATTTGTGAAAGAGAGAACAATAATAAATTTTCCAATTTTTGGTGCTTGATTATTTGTAATTAGATTGAAATGTACAATTTTTCTTCTATGCACTGTCCGTTGCAAATGAGTATTCAACGAGTTACAGCGGTAGGTTACCTACTGCAATTTCATTCTTTCAAGCATGGGAAAAATAGTTTTGAAGGGAGGACCCTTAATGCAGTCTCCTTTCCAACGGCTGTAATGCGCTCAAATGATCGTTACATTAGGTTACTTTAGGTTTCATTAGGTTACTTTAGGTTACGTTAGCTTACTTTAGGTTATGTTAGCTTACTTTAGGTTATGCTAGATTACTTTGGGTTAGGTTGGGTTAGGTTAGGTTAGATTAGTTCAGTTATGTTACAATACGTCACTGCTATAACTTATTTAATACTCATCTGCAACGGAAAGCGCATAGAAGAAAAATTGTTTATTTTGATATAATTACCAATAATCAAGCACCGAAAATTTCAAATTTATTATTGTCCTCTCCTTCACATTTACTCAAATAACATATAATTTTCAGCGGTCCATTTTCACCAAGTTCAACAGGACATTTTTTTCAAAAATATTAATAGGCTTATTTCAATTTTGTAAGATATTTATACATTTCTGGTAATAGTTAAACTTAAATTAAGCATACTAGGGTAAGTTGCAAAAATTCGTCCACTTCGAATTTCCGTACACACCAAGTATATTTTACTTTAACAAGCTAATATGGAGTTGAAGTTCATCGAAAAGTGGTTCACGTGGTAACTGCTGGTTTATAATATTGTTTAATTGCCACACACCGCAAATAAATATCACTGTTTGAACAAAAATGACAGCCCAAGTGAATGACCTGCGTTTCAGATGTTTATAAAGTTGTCACACTTTAATTGACTACCATTTTGCATCGCCGACTAAAAATTTTTCCGTTGACGAAGTTGTTGTGTTAGGCGATGTCGTACCCGTGTGAGTGTTGACAGCTGTAGTGCTGCCATTTTACAGAGTTTTATTTCTCCCTTTGTTTGTTTCTGAGGTGTGCTAAATTTCGAATCTTTTAACAGCTTGTGTTATGACTTCGTCCACATGTACGGAGTTTTGAAGAAATCATTTATATGAATTCGTTTGTTCGTACAACGTTTTTTCTTTAAGTTTCTCCTCATTGTTTATGATCCTTAATATCTTTTCAGGTATAGATTTTATAGTTTATGAATTGGACCGGCAGGCCGCAGCCGAGACGGTTCAAGAAACGGTTTGTGAAAAGTACAGAAATTTCTTGAGAATTTCTCGAGTCCTACTTCAAACTTTAGTCCACCACTCGTAACTTTTGAAAGAATGCACCTATCGACTTCAAATTACTCTCAAACGAAAGAACAAAACATTTTCTACAAAGGTGTTATAAACACATTCAAAATTGTTTCTGAAAAATACAGAAATTCTGCGATAAACCTGTACGACTCACGCGCCAACGAAAGACTTTAGTTGACCCTTTCGCGCTCGCGATGGCACGCGAATCAAACATTTTTATCGAAGAATTTCTGTACTTCTCAGGAAAATTTTTGAATGTGTTTATAACACTTTTGTAGAAAATGTTTTGTTCTTTCGTTTGAGAGTAATTTGAAGTCGATAGGTGCATTCTTTCAAAAGTTACGAGTGGTGGACTAAAGTTTGAAGTAGGACTCAAGAAATTCTCAAGAAATTTCTGTACTTTTCACAAACCGTTTCTTGAACCGTCTTGGCTGCGGCCTGCAGGTCCAATTCATAAACTATAAAATCTATACCTGAAAAGATATAAGGGATCATAAACAATGAGGAGAAACTTAAAGAAAAAACGTTGTACGAACAAACGAATTCATATAAATGATTTCTTCAAAACTCCGTACATGTGGACGAAGTAATAACACAAGCTGTTAAAAGATTCGAAATTTAGTACACCTCAGAAACAAACAAAGGGAGAAATAAAACTCTGTAAAATGGCGGGGTCAATATTGAATTTAATGTTGTCAACGAATTTCATAATTTCGTAGGTATAGATAGGTAATATAGTCAATTTTAAGACGTTTTACACGAATGACAATGTGCCCGGAAATGCTTAGTTTTGGAGATATTTAACTTTGAAGTTATAGGAACGTCGTTGATAAAATTAAACAAACGGAGAGGTAAATAAGCAGAAATCCGGTTCTGACGTAACGATAGGTAAGGTTAGGTTTGGTAAAGTTAATTTAGTTAAGTATCCTAACCTAAGTAAGCCTAAAATATCTTAATTTAACTCAACCATACCGAGGCCGATGACTCCCGCCAAAAAACTTGGCGTGGTCCGCGTCCGCAAAACGCCGGAAGAGTCATATCAGAACTGCCGTTAATGCTATTCTTACCTGGCGTTATTTATCCTATATCTCCAAAACTAAGCATTTCCGGGCACATTGTCATTCATGTAAAACGTCTTAAAATAGACTATATTACCTATCTATACCTACGAAATTATTAAATTCGTTGGCAACATTAAATTCAATATTGACCAATGGCAGCACTACAGCTGTCAACACTCACACGGGTACGACATCGCCTAACACAACAACTTCCTCAACGGAAAAATTTTTAATCGGCGATGCAAAATGGTAGTCAATTAAGGTGTGACAACTTCATAAACAACTGAAACGCAGGTCATTTACTTGGGCTGTCATTTTTGTTCAAACAGTGATATTTATTTGCGGTATGTGGCAATTATACAATATTATAAACCAGCAGTTACCACGTGAACCACTTTTTGATGAACTTCAACTCCATATTAGCTTGTTAAAGTAAAATATACTTGGTGTGTACGGAAATTCAAAGTGGACAAATTTTTGCAACTTACCCTAGCATATAAATCAATTTTCAAAGCTATTTGAAAATCAAAAATATATATAACTTATGGAAGATATAAGGAGTATGTAGCCTAGCTAATTTATTAGACCTAAAATTACACTTGATCAACTTACATACTTAATTGACCTCCTATTTTCATTAACTATCAAATCAATGGGCTGTTTTATTGTAAAAATTCTTTGAGCAATTTAAGCAGTGGCCGCTGACCTGCTCTGAAGACTAAAACATGAATGTAATTCTTGTACAAATGAAACAAATTTGTTGAAAGAAAGGAGCTTCAAAAGCCACTACATGTAACTCTGCATCACAATGATTTGATTCTACAAACTCTTGAGAGAAAAATTTTAATTAGATTCGGTACTGTAATTGTGAGGTACCTCAGCAATTTATTGTTGTGTGCTAATTTGATGCATTAGGCACATTGGTTCAAATTAATAAATTTACTAGGGTAATTCATCAAATATCGAACTGAACTGATTATCGAACAACTTTGGAAATATGCGCGTAATAAATTTAGTATGCATCCAAACTTGCTCAGTGCCAGTGATCTTACATCTAAAACTCCTATTTTAGTGATAAAAACTCATTTCTGTGAGCTGCAAACTGCTACCAGCGGTTGCAAACGCATTTTCTGTGCGACCCTTACAAATTGGTCGAATTTTTTCACTCGAAAAATCTTACGCACCTCGGGAAAATTGCGACGGTTTAATTGTTGTTGGGTCACCGTCAACCTCCCGTCATAACTAGAGAGTAGTGTTGTCATATGATGTTCTGTTACTGTATTTTTTTCTTCTCCGCCAAAAACTTGATAATTATTCCATGTTCGACATTCAGTTCCTTTTTCATGTCAGTATTAAATACTGAACAAAGGTGTTCGAATCAAAATTCCTTAAAAATCATGAATTTATGCCTCGAACAAGGCTTTTCGATTCTTAATTCTTTTAAATAACTGAATCAATCTTTTGAACGCCTGTTTTATTTCATTAAAATATTGTATTAACGCTTGATAATAACATTGAATAGTTGAAGATGGGAATTCTGGTGAGGGGCTATCAATCAGCTGCTGGCGTTCCAAGGCCCTCAAGATCATCAATGATTCGTCTGGCTACATTTACTGATGATCAATCCCTTGCCAAGAAAATTGATGCAAGCATCAATAATAATTCATTGACGAGTGCTTTACACTCTACTCCAAAAAAGGTCACACAGGTTGATGATCACAATGATGGTTCAACAAACACTGCAAATGAAACATTGACATCATATTCAAATTTTGATAACTCTCCATTCAAATGCATCTTGAAAATAAGTAATGAGACAGTTATTTCAAACGAACAAACAAAACAAACATCGGCATCTTTGGGATGCTTTATTTCCAATCAAGCCTGATACAAATGATCTTCAGCATTGGTTTTTCAAATGTCTTATACCTAACACTATATATATAGGACACCATGACGGTTCCCCCGTAAAGCCGGTACCCATTTCCGACACCTGGGTGGAGTGGGGTATTGTGCTTGAGCTTTCCCTTATACCCAACAGGGAAAATCGCAGCGCCAGCGCCGGGATACGAACCCGCAACTCCAACATACAAGTCCGATCCCTTAACCACTGTGCCACCGCGAGCATTTCCAAGAAAATCCAGTGCACCAAAGAAAAAAAAGAATGAAAGAAAAACGTTTATTTTCCAAGTGGCCACATGAGATACATGTCAACATATTGGATTTTAAAAAGTTTCTTAATATAGGACGTCCTAAAACAAAAGTTCCATACGAGGAGTACTAATTGACAAACCATCAGAGGTGTACAAATAGAAAAGCCATATGAGGCATAATAATTGACAAACTATACGAGGTGTACTAATAGACAAACTATCAGAGGTGTACAAATAGATAGACCATACGAGGCATATTAATAGACAAAATATACGAGGCGTACTAATAGACAAACCATACGTGGCGTGCTAATAGTCTAACAAATGTTCCATACGAGGAGAACTAATTGACAAACCATCCTGTTCGAATCAAAATTCTTGTTCGATTCATGTTCGATATTGATGAAATTATGTTATTGAAGAATTCGATTTTTAAAACAATAAATAAATTCCAACAATCTACGTTGTCTTTAAAGCGACATCACAGAACAAGAAAGCAACTGTTCAAGAATAATCTTGAGGCCCGCAACAGTTATTCAGAGCAAAAGTTACTGATTTATGAAGGTTGTTTCTAGACACACGTGGTTTCTGTTCGATATTTGATGAATTACCCTATTTCAAAAGAAAGGGTCATAAGCTTTCTAAACAGATACATTATGATTAGTTATCCCACCATTGAGGCCCCTTGAATTATACGGTACCAAACGTCACGCTTTGAAAACTTCAGAAAACAGCTTCAAACTTTGGCGACTTTGAAACCTGTGTTTCACAGTTACAAACTTCCTAACTAAAACAGTTATGCAACCGGCAGGCGGCTTTCTGTACGTACGATTCTTTCTCTAGGCAAAGGAAGGTTTGGGGATGACAGTGATACACATAACTCGTTTTTGTTAACATGGAGCCTAGTACCGTATGGTTTTGTATCCCTCAATAGCTAATTTCCGTCATGTGCCAGGAAATGCTTATAGTAGCCGAAAGTAAACAAATTTGAGCTAATTCAATACGTTGTCATGGTGATGGACATTATCTCATGGTGAAAACTACATCCATCCGTATTTTGGATTTGAATGTCCGCTTGAAAACTCAACTAAAAACAAAAATATTGAGGATACCCTATGAATAGCATAATTAAAATCACTTTAACTACATTTCAAGGAAAATTAGTATATAAGATAAGATTTAAAACAAAACTTGTTCCAATCAAGCCTGAAACATATCATCTCGAACATTGGTTTATCAAATATCTAATAACTAATATCAGAATGCAATGATGGTTATCCCGGTCAAACCGGTACCCATTTCCGACACCTGGGTAGAGTGGAGAATCGTGGCTGAGTTCTCCTTTTTTCCCAATAGGGAAAAGCCCCGGACGCGCTCGTGTCAAAAGCTAGCCGCTGCCCCCATGCGCTGGCCTTATTCTATCATGATCACCTGTGTTGCACGCCAGATACCACCAAATCTTGCTGTAATATAGCGAGTAGTGTAAGTTCTAGTTAGAGAGACCATAAGTTGGCAACGCTCGAGAGAGCAACCCTCGAAAGTCAGTCTGCTATTGGCCTCGGGTTCAACAACAAGTACATGTTGACCGAGTGTGTATATAATTACCTAATGTGGTTGGTATCTAACTTCTTAAGTTCTAAACTAATGTACTAATTCTATTCTACTCTATTCTATACATTTCCCGCCTATCTCCGCTCTAATCTCACTAGCCACAGTACCGCCAATTGAGTATAAAGTTAAGGTATCCACGAGGTGAGTGAACTATTTACCTAACTTGCTGTGTCATTGCATTGTCTATTTTGTTCAGTACTATAACTATGTTGTGTCTATGTGGAACTTATGCTGTGCTCTAGTGTAGGGCTATCCACTCCATAATACTGGCGACGAGGATTTTTTGTAGAACTATTGGGAGAGGCTAGACTAATGAAGGAACTCAGAATTTATATTATTATTCAGTGACTAGAGTATTGATGCTGTAAATTTCTGATTTTTTTTTAACAAGGTGAATTATTACAGTCTCTTGAATTGGCTACTCTTGCAACTGATATTGTTGCTACTACTATTTCAGGTAGATATCTGACAATTAGCTGTAAAGCTGGGTAAAAATGCCAATGCTAGGCTCAGTGGGAGAATTCAATCCTTTAGAGGAAGAATTCCCAGAATATGAAGTCAGGCTAAACTGCTTTCTGAGTATTAATAAAGTGGAAGATTCAAATAAAGCTAAAACATTTATTGCTCTGGTGGGTCCTAAAATTGTTAGGTTAGCAAAGGACCTACTCTCACCTAAAAGACTTTTAGATGCTACCTATGAGGAGATCATGGAAGCGTTAAGACGGCATTTTAAGCCGACACGCAACCAGATCTTTGAAAGGCTTAGGTTCCATAAGCGGAACCAGAAACAAGGGGAGAGCATTGCTGATTTTGTGGCTAGCTTAAAGGCCCTTTCAGACACCTGTAATTTCAAACAGGAAGTTCTGGAAGAAACGCTGCTAGATAGGTTCATACTGGGTGTGGCCAGTAATGATGTTCAAAATTGTTTGTTTAATGAAGCTGACCTCACATGGAAAAAAGCCGTGGATCTGGCAACTGCCAAAGAAACTCAACTGAGGGAGACGGTTGTGTTAAGGCAACCTAATTCCATACTAAATGTGGGCCAGCATAGAGTAAAGCAAACTGCTATTAAGCCTCAGGGCAAAACTCAGGCTCAAGCTAGCCCCAAATCAGCATGCAGCGGCTGTGGTAATCTGCACTGGCGTAGAGATTACCCCTATAAAGACAGTGTTTGTCATGGTTGTGGCCAAAAAGGCCATCTTAAGAAATGTTGCTTTAAAGTGAAAAATCAAAATTCTGCTAAAGGCAACAAAAATAATTTTGTGCATGCTATGCATGAGAAAAGGGGGAGGGAACGCCACCCTAACCCTAATAGAACTAACAATGCAACCTGTGCAGACTATCCAGTTGCTAATCTAGGCTGTTATGGGGAGATTTTCTCAATAGCCGAGGAAATGAAACCCCCAACCAAAATGAAATTGTTACTAAATGGTGTGCCATTAGAGATGGAGGTAGATACAGGTGCTGCCAGGTCTATCCTTTCAATGGCCACCTACTCTAAAATACCAGCTAAGTCAAGACCCGAGCTGAGACCTTCTGATGTTAAGCTCAGGACTCATGGGGGAACCCCCCTAGTGATTTGTGGGGAGATTAGGGCTAACATCCAGCGTGAACCTGGTAATATGGTTCCTCAACTAGCAACTATTGTGATTGTAGACAGGGAGGGGCCAGTTTTGCTGGGTAGGGACCTGATTGATTCCCTCGGGCTAACTATAGTGTCAAATAATGTCAATAAATTGACTACCTGCCCTGAAGAGTTAGCAAATAAATTCCCCGACCTTTTTCAACCAGGTCTAGGTTGCTTTAAGGGAAGGAATTTCAAAATAGAAGTGGATCCAGCCGTACCACCAAAGTTTTGCAAGGCCAGGAACGTGCCTTACACACTGAGACCAAAGGTGGAGGCAGAACTTGATAGACTGGTGCAGGAAGGTATCCTCACCCCTGTACAATACTCGAGATGGGCAGCGGCGATCGTCCCTGTGCTCAAGGCTGATCAAAGCATCCGCATCTGTGGGGACTACAAATTAACAGTCAACAGAGCCACTAGGCTTGATGCCTACCCTATACCCAGAGTGGAAGATCTATTTAGCGGGTTAGCAGGAGGAGTTATATACTCCAAGCTAGATATGTCTCAGGCATACGCTCAACTACCCTTGGATGAAGACTCCAAGGAACTCACGGTAATAAACACCCACAGAGGTTTATTTGCCTACAACCGTCTCAGTTTTGGAATTGCGTCCGCACCTGGAATCTTTCAGCGTGCCATGGAAGGACTATTGCAGGGCCTCCCAGGAGTGTTCTGCTACCTGGATGACGTCCTGGTGAGTGCCACTAATGAGCAAGAGCACAACAAGCGTCTCTATCAAGTCTTATCTAAACTACAGGAGGCAGGACTAAAACTGAAAATGGATAAATGCCAAATTGGAGTGCCACAGGTATCCTACCTTGGATACCAAATTGGCAAGGATGGATTGCACCCCACTGCAGAGAAGGTAGCAGCAATCCAGAATGCACCAGCTCCTACTAATGTAACTCAACTGAGAGCCTACCTTGGGCTGCTAAATTTCTATAGGAAATTTCTAAAATCATCTGCAACTATGCTGGAGCCCCTAAATACCTTACTGAGAGACAAAACCCATTGGAAATGGGATGCAAGTCAGGAGAGAGCCTCCCAGAAATCTAAACAAGCCCTCCTGGACTTTCAGACTCTAGTCCATTTTGACCCTCAGAAACCCATAGTGGTAGTGGCTGACAGTAGTGCGTATGGTGTGGGAGCGGTGCTGTGTCACCTTATTGATGGGATTGAACGCCCCGCCTATTTTGCCTCCCGAACTCTAACAGCAACAGAACGCAACTACTCTCAAACTGAGAAAGAAGCCCTAGCTATGTATGGTGTTCGCACTTCGAAAATTTCATTGCTACCTGTGGGGACAGGATTTCACTGTGGTTACGGACCACAAACCTTTGTTAGGACTATTTGATCCGGGTAGAAGCAATCCTCCGACGGCATCCGGGCGCATTCAAAGGTGGGCTTTACTACTGCAGTCCTACAAGTTCACCTTGCGTCACCGGTCCGGCGTGCTGTTGGGCACAGCTGATGCTCTCAGTCGTCTACCTTTGACAACTCCCGAGGAAGCCACGCCTATTCCTGCGGAATGGACGTCCTTAGTAAATTTCCTCGAGTCAGCTCCAGTCACCAGCACCCACATCCGCGACGGCACCCTAAGGGACCCAGTACTTTCAAAGGTATACAAATACTGCCAAGTAGGCTGGCCTTCGACGGTAATTGGTGACCCTGATCTCGTTCCGTATACTAGGAGGCGAGACGAATTGTCCACACAATATGGCTGTGTGCTCTGGGGAGCAAGAATTATTGTACCCCAAGCTCTCAGACAAGCCATTGTGGACGAACTGCACTCTGGCCATGCTGGATCATCCAGGATGAAGGAGTTAGCTCGCAGCTATGTATGGTGGCCGCTGCTGGACAAAGATCTAGAAGAAACGACTAAGTCATGCAGCGAGTGCCTGAGCACTCGAGCTGCACCAACGAAAGCTGAACTCCATCCGTGGGAATGGCCTGCGAAGCCTTGGCATCGCATACACATTGACTACGCGGGCCCAATGGATGGAAAATACTATCTAGTGATCGTGGATGCACACTCTAAGTGGGTTGAAATTTTCCCACATCTACTACAACCTCTAGCGAAACGATCTCGTGCCTGAAACACACTTTTGCGACATTTGGATTTCCAGTAACAATTGTTTCTGACAATGCAACGTGTTTCACATCGTCTGAATTCCAAGAATTTGTGAAGGCATGTGGTATGCGACATATTACGAGTGCACCATACCACCCTTCAACTAATGGACTGGCAGAGCGCATGGTACAAACTTTCAAGAAGAATATACGAAAGTCAACGGAACCCCTACGCCTAGCACTAGACAGGTTTCTGTTCAACTATCGGCTGACACCCCACACGACAACAGGTGTTACGCCCGCCGAACTGATGTTAGGCAGAAAAGTTCGCTCTCGTCTTGATCTGCTTTGGCCGTCAGAAGCAATCGCGTCCAAAGTTGCTCAACGCCATGACGCTCAGAAAAGATACCACCCAGGGTCTCGCGCGGTTGATATTCCGCCGGAGTCTCCGGTGATGGTCCGTCAATACACGCCGGGTTCCCCAAAATGGACCCCTGCTACCACCATTGAGAAAACAGGCCCGGTATCCTACAAGTGCCAACTGAAGGGGGGAGAGGTCGTTCGTCGACACCAGGACCAAGTTATTACCTGCTCGAACACCATCCCTGAACCCTTGGAACAACCTACGGAGGAAACCGTCGTGTTTCCACAACCTGCTCAAAATTCATACCCACCACCTCCGACCAATGAACCTGACACCGGAACACCTGATTACCCGACTCCCACCCAGGAGGCTAGGATGCACGAGCCTCCAAGTGCTAACATCTCACGCAGGTCTACCCGGGCTCGGAAGCCTGTGGTGAGAATGGACCTTTAGGATTGACTATATTGAATAAGGGGACTGGGGATACAGGGGGAGGGTTTCTAATTAAGGAGGGAGGGGTGTAATATAGCGAGTAGTGTAAGTTCTAGTTAGAGAGACCATAAGTTGGCAACGCTCGAGAGAGCAACACTCGAAAGTCAGTCTGCTATTGGCCTCGGGTTCAACAACAAGTACATGTTGACCGAGTGTGTATATAATTACCTAATGTGGTTGGTATCTAACTTCTTAAGTTCTAAACTAATGTACTAATTCTATTCTACTCTATTCTATACATTTTCCGTCTATCTCCGCTCTAATCTCACTAGCCACAGTACCGCCAATTGAGTATAAAGTTAAGGTATCCACGAGGTGAGTGAACTATTTACCTAACTTGCTGTGTCATTGCATTGTCTATTTTGTTCAGTACTATAACTATGTTGTGTCTATGTGGAACCTATGCTGTGCTCTAGTGTAGGGCTATCCACTCCATAATACTTGCATACACCTGTGATGCATGCCAGACACCGCCTTTCTACAGATCATTTTCTACCGAAACTACATGTTTATTTGAATAAAAAGACTAGAATATTACAAATTGTCCAATTATATATTGCTATCGTAATTTTCGTCACGATAAGTTGAGAGAATTTCATTAGTATTTCATAATTTTGCGGAAATATAAATAATAGATATCAACTGACCGAACTCTAGAGACACTGGACAAACTACTTAGAGAGTCGGTAGCTAAAACACACATTTAAAGACTGTTTTTTTTTTGTGTCACAATAGTTCGTTGCCAAGCAAAGTGAACGATATTTATGTTCAAAAAGCTGTCGTTGCTTAGTTATAACATAAAAAGGTTAATACAATTGCGACCTGCTAGCTGATAACTGTACGTAGATAATGCTAGTTAGTGCAGGATGTTTCACGGCAAGAGGTATGTACACAATTTCACGAGCAGAATATAGTTAAATAAACAATTTTTCTTCTATGAAATTTTCAGGAAAACTTTTGCAGGGTTTTGAGATGTTGGCAGTTTATTGTTCTGATGGATGGAAATTTGTGACACAATTACTCGCAATGTTTAGTTTGAATTTGCGTTAAAAACACTTCTAATGTACGAGAGTGTAAAATGATGAAATTTTGCTATAGTGATATTCGATTGAAAGGATAAAGCAAAGACGTTTTTGAATATAATGAATGTGAGGAAGATTTCGTGGTCAAAATTTCAGAGGCTGCTGGTGAGATTTCTGAAATCCCAGACGTGTTTAATAATATCCGGCAGTCGTAAACACTTTGTATATAGAAAATATAGAAGTGAAATAAGAAAACACAATACGGCAGCTATCGGTAGTTTTCAATGAATTTCAGCATTACGCTTGTTTTCATTGATATATTTGGTTAGGCACCTTTTCCTTTTGGTGGAAATATCAACGCCTCTCATTAATGCAGCCTTTCCTCTTGAGATCCCAGCCTTCCTCCTTGCCACGCTTGTCGGTTGGCACACGATCTTCCTGCCCAGAGACCTCTTGTTAAAAATTGTGATGCCAGCAGTGTGAAGAAAAGTTTACAGTTGAGATTTGGTTTTAATTTATTCTAATCTCAACTTAAAACACTGCAACCCCTTCCTAACCTCAGATGAATATATCAAATCTAGAGTACTTTTGAACAGTTCTATTGTTTCAAGGTTTCTGGTCCTTGAAAGAATATAGCTCATGTGGGGTTTTTTGGTTCCCCTAAAAAAGATAAGATAATAGGCTAAAAAAAGAACTTATAGAGTAGTAACTGTCGCCGCATCGGTCATCCTGGATTGGGTAACCCCAATCACCCAGGGAAGCTTAACAGAAAGGCTGGAGAGAGAAACACACACGTCTTGACAGCGTGTATTCTGGTCCAACAGTGAGAACGTTTCAAGGGCCAACAGAAGCACATCAACTGCGTCGAACATCACAGTCAAAGAAAACGGGAAACACGAAGGTCAAAATATAACTGGGGTAACTTAGGTATCTTAGTTTACTTTTATTTCACAACAAATGACTACTAGAAACATTTACACAAAAACACAAACAACGCAACAAGAAATAAATTATGTAAGCGGGAGAATAGTGAACTCAACACCCCCCCTTAAACTAAGATACTCCCATTATTAGAGGGAACTTGCTAAGTTTCTGCTTAGAGAAAGGTTTCGTAAAAACATCGGCAACGTTATTCTCAGATGGAACATAGGTGAGAAACACCGTTCCTTTCTCAATTTCAGATCTTATGAAATGAAAGCGGATGTCGATGTGTTTAGATCTTTGATGATGTACAGGATTTTTAGCTAAAGCAATCGCACCTTGATTGTCGACGAACAATTGAACAGGCTTCCTTTCATCACAATTCATGTCAGAAAATAGTTGACGTAAAAAAAGACCTTCCTGCACTGCAGCAGTTATAGCGACATACTCAGCTTCGCAAGAAGAAAGTGCCACAACATTCTGCTTCTTCGACTTCCACGATATCAGTGGTCCTTGCTCAGCTAATCGGAAACAATAACCAGTTATGCTACGTCTGTCTAGGGAATTTCCCCAGTCTGAATCGCAGTGACCAATGAGAGTCAAAGGCATGTCCTGCTTAACAAATTTCAAAGTCAAATGCTGTGTGCCTTTTAAGTACTTCAACGTATGCTTAGCTAAGCCTAGAGCAGTTTTAGAAGTATTTGACATCAGTTGAAACAATTTCGTTACAACATAGGAAATATCAGGCCTGGTACCAGTCATGACGTATATCAAACTACCAACTATTTCTCTGTATATTTTCGCATCACACGGGACATTATGGTCAATAGCCAAAATTTTGTCAATGCTAATGTCACATGGCAAAGATTTAGGGTTAGAGTCGTTTAATTGAAATTTCGAGATTAACTTTTTCAAGTACCAGTGTTGGTCCATAGTCATTTCTGAAGCATTTTCAACAAGTTTGAATTGAATACCTAGAAAATAAGATAACACACCAACATCCTTCATCTTAAATCTAGAACACAACAAATTCTTAGCCCTATTCAACTCGTCGATACTACTAGCTGCTACAATCATGTCGTCAACCCAAACAATAAGAATTACTCGAGAGTTTTCACCATTCAGAGTGTGGTGGTATGAACACACACCACCACACAAGCTTAGAAGCGCCACCTCATAGCCTCAAAGCGCCAGTACTAAACGACCAATAATCAGAGCTAAAGTCTGGCGCTGGGGTGCCGGACCGAGCTTTATAAGCAGCCTGCTTCGAACAGTCAGGCAACGTCGATAGAAACCTCCGTAAGTATAGCACAAGCCTAGACAGCGAAAAGAGGGCACCCCAGTCTTGGCCAATCGGAGACCTGGACGGGTAGAGTCAGCCTCCAGCGAGGCCTATATAAACAGTCGCGCAGCCAGCGGAGCCTCAGTACACTCGCAGCGTCTCTGATATTCACACTAAGTCTCGACGCTCCGCCAGCACCTCACCCGTGGCCTTCACCGCCTCCTCGACTGCCAGCCGCCACGCCTTGTTGCTTGCTAGACGCACCAGTTCCCTGCTTGCGCCTCTGGTACTCCCTGGTCGGACGCTCTGCCAGCAGCAGCCCCACCGGTCTGCTCTCGTCCTCCAGCTACGCAGCATCTGCCTGACAACCGTCGGTCCGCCAAGACGTCATCGGTTGCTGTACTGCTCGACTGTCATATTCCCTTGTGCCATTATTGTCGGCGATCTTCATAATAATACGGCGTTTATTCCAGTTGTGTTTTCCTTATCCTGTCGGGTTCGTTTGCACCTCAGGCACTCACTTCGGGCAAAGATATTTCACAAGTCTATCGATATTCACAAGTCAATAGATATTCACAAGTCTGCCTGGAGTGTAAAGCAGCCTGAGGGAGAACACCACACTGGTGACCCCAGAGTGACCCGGCAGGTGGAAGCATGGCTGGGAGAGATGTCCGGTTACCCGCCTTCAGTGGGGACATCAAGGGATGGCTCCTTCACTGCGATGTTTTTCTCGCACAAATCCCGAATCTGGACGACGCTTCAAAGTTCGGGGCGCTCCTAGGAGGACTACCCACGCACATTGTATCCGGAGTACAAGAGATACTACTGAATCCCCCGGCAAACGGAAAATACGACGCATTAAAGGCGGCGTTGACGCAACGTTTCGTGCGTCACGACGAAGAAACAAACTACAACGCCATCGTTAAAATAACGCTGGGAGACAATACGCCTTCCGAGTTGCTCCTGGAAATGACGCGTCTCAACAACTGTAGACAAGCTCCACTACCCCCGTCAGTCATCCGCTCGATGCACCTTTCAAAATTGCCAGTGGAAGCACAACCACTGATTGAAGCTTTAGGAAGAGGAAAAACGGACGAAGAGTACAGGGAAATTGCCGATCAAGTCACAGCAAGGCAATCCGCGTGTCGGTCCTCAACTGCTGAGCCCCTCACCGTAAACGCTGTCAAGCCATCATTGTCTCCGACAGTGTCAAGAGCCGAATTCGACGCAGCTATGAAGGAGATAGCAGAACTCAAAGAAATGTTAGGAAGGGCGTTACGCCCGCAAGAAAATGTCCACCAAGCAGACAATTGGCGGAATCAAGCCCCGGCGCCCAGAAACGTCCAAAACGCTAACAAAGGAAGCAGGCTCGAACAAGTTTACTGCTACTACCACCGTACCTTCGGCGATCGTGCAAGAAAGTGCACGCAACCGTGCAGCCTTGCGGGAAACGACGGCCGCGAAGGATGGTAGGCGCCCCATCTTTCGCGCACGCAAGAGCAGGCGAGCTGTTGTACGTTAAAGACGCGAACAACGTCCGATATCTGGTCGATACTGGCTCGGCGGTCAGTTTAATCCCTCCCGACGGAAAAAATTCGACCAGACCCCCGTCCTACGATTTGCTAGCAGCCAACAAAACTCCAATAGCTTCATACGGAACGGCAGGAAGGAACATCCAGCTCGCCCCTCAATTGTTCGTAAGATGGGATTTTGTGGTGGCCGATGTCGGTCAACCCATCATAGGAATTGATTTCCTACACGCGAACAAAATCAGCGTCGACGCAGCAGATGCAAGATTGTACATCCAAACCACACAAACAGAAATTCCTTGTGAGCGAGCAAACTTGAGCAGCGCAAAAATTCACAGGATCGATCATCAAGCATCGCCGGAGTTCAACGACCTTTTTAAGGAGTTCCCCGAGATAATGGCTTCACACGAACGCACTCCTCAACCAGGAAGAAAAGATGTAGAGCATCACATCGAAACGGTCGGCCCCCCGATGTACGCGAGACCGCGGAGACTCCCTCCAGATAAACTCGAAGCAGCACGGACGAGTTCAAAATGATGTTAGATCAAGGCATCATCAGACCATCAAAAAGCGCCTGGGCGTCTCCTATGCAAATGGTCCCTAAGTCGTCCGAACCCGGGCCTTGGAGAATCTGCGGGGACTACAGGCGACTAAATGCAGTTACGAAGCCCGATCGTTACCCCATTCCACACTGCCAAGACTTCCACTACAAGCTGCACAAGAAGACAATTTTCTCAAAAATCGACCTCGTAAAGGCCTATCACCAGATACCGGTGAAAGCTGAAGACATCCAGAAAACGGCCATCACCACACCGTTCGGCTTGTACGAGTACACTGTAATGTCTTTCAGACTCCGGAATGCTGCTCAAACGTTCCAGCGCTACATCGATGCGATCACCAGAGACATGGATTTTGTCACGGTGTATATAGATGACGTGCTGATAGCATCTTCGTCCGCCAAGGAGCATAAAGATCACTTAAGGCAACTGTTCCGTCGTCTGCGAGAAGAGGGACTACAAGTGCACCCAGCAAAATGCATTTTTGGAGTGCCTGAACTAGACTTCCTCGGGCATAGAGTGTCTGCTCGGGGAATCTCGCCGCTTCCACAGAAAATAGAAGCAATCTGCAACTTCCCACGACCATCGACGATAAAAAAACTAAGACAGTTTCTGGGAATCGTCAATTACTATCATCGATTTCTCCCAGCTGCGGCAGAAAAAAATGCAATCTCTCACCGAACTAACGAAAGGCTACTCACAGAACTCAAAGAAAATCATCAATTGGACCCCGGAACAAGACGCAGCTTTTGTGAGATTGAAGAACGAGACGTCCCAGCTCACTATGTTAGCGCACCCGGCTCCAGAAGGCAAGACAATCCTAGTTACGGACGCCTCTGCCACCGCGGTGGGGGCCGTATTGCAACAGGAAATCGAAGGAGAGCAACTACCAGTAGCCTTCTTTTCAAAGAAGTTGGATGACACGCAACGCAAATACAGCACCTACGACCGGCAGTTAAGGAGAGCACCCCCCATACGGACTTTTTTCTTTATCATTGAACCTAGAACAATGAAATTTGATATACTGATAGGAAATTGAATTTAAAATCGTTTTTGCTTAGAGCAAAAGTTCAATTTTCTTGAAAAGAAAATGGGAAATCGAAGAAAACGAAGTTTGAAGGGGGGGGGGGGTTTCAAAAATCTTCTCCTCCTACAGTTTTTGAACTACAGTGATGATTTTGATATCAATGAATGCGGAAAGACACGGGCTTTCATGGATGCTAAAATTCATTCCAAAATTATTTATTGCTCATGAGTTATGACGTCATAAATTTTTACATTTCCGAAAAAGGGCATTTTTTTCCTATTTTTATACTTTTTCACATGGAAAATGTAAATTTGAGGAAACGAATTTTAGCATCCATAAAAGCCCGCGTCTTCCCGCATTTAATGATACCAAAACCATCACTGTAGCTCAAAAACTGTAGGAGGAGAAGCATTTTGAAACACCAAAAACCATTGTTTACATTATAAGCAAAACAAAGAAACATAAACAATACAAATAAAAATTTTTTTAAAATTTTTGGTTCAAGTTAGAACCCTGAAATCATTATAGAGTAATCCAGAGACATAGGAGATGACATAGAAACTTTGTGCCGTGAAGAAAGTGCCATGGGGGAGGTGTAACATGATAAAATACAACTTCCCCCTCCCCTCCCCCCAATTCTTTAAATCCCCGTAGCGGGCGAACGAGTGACCGTACGAGTCTCATTTTTTCACAGGATGTACCTGACCTCTTGCACTTCTTATAACAGCAAAAATCCCAGTTTCTCAAGAAATCCCAGAAGCAAGGATTCATAAGGGGGACGCTCTCCTTAATGGCCATCTTCTTAGCAGTCCAACACCTTGAACATTTCTTGGAGGGCCGGAGTTTTGAGATAAAAACGGATCACCGACCACTCTGCTTCGCTCTTCACAAATCTACGGAGGGCAGCAATCCACGCGTGGCCAGGCAACTGTCATATCTCTCGCAGTTCGACTGTGAGATCAACCACATCAGTGGCACCACCATCACTGTAGCAGACGCGCTATCGCGTATGGTGTCAGCAATCCTGCCAAAAGAGCCTTCAATCGACTACGAGGAAATAATGAAGGAACAGAATGAAGATCCAGAATTAGAAGAGCTCCTGAATCCAGCGTCGATGAGTGCTCTGAAGATACGACCTATCAATACACACGGCGGCAAAATACCCCTGTGGTGCGACGTGTCCACCGGCCAGGAGAAGCCGTACATCCCCAAGAGTTGCCGAAAAACAATATTCACGCATTTTCACGGAGCCAGTCACCCCGGAATTCAAGCTACGCGAGATCTCCTGAGACAACGAGTAATCTGGCCCGGCCTCAACAAAGATGTCGGCAAGTGGACACGAGAATGTATTCCGTGTCAATCGAGCAAGATTACGAAGCGCGTCAAGAGCCCACTTGGAAAAATGCCAGTTCCAAATGAACGATTCCAAACCATACACGTGGACATCGTCGGACCGCTGCCCGTATCGCAGAATTACCGGTACCTTCTTACGTGCATCGATCGTTTCACAAGATGGTGCACGGCTATACCAATGATGGATTGTACGGCAGAAACGTCTGCCCGCGCCTTTCTCCAGGGTTGGGTGTCTTCGTTTGGAGTTCCGACGACGATTATCACGGAACAAGGAGTACAGTTCGAATCAACTCTGTGGAGGAACCTCCTAGCAGCTTTGGGCACAAAGCGACACCGGACTACAGCCTACCATCCACAAAGCAATGGCTTGGTGGAAAGACTACATCGACGATTGAAAGAAGCCCTGAAAGCTACTGTGACCGACGCGAACTGGGTGGACGCTTTGCCCCTCATACTTCTTAACATCAGAGCCACACCACACTCATACGCCAACGTTTCGCCGGCAGAAATGGTGTACGGGCAGACGTTACGCCTCACCGGAGAACTACCTGCAATGAAAAACGAAACTCTCCCAGCGGGAGAACTCTTGCAAAGGCTACAAGAAACAATGATACGATTACAGCCAGTACTCCCAAGGCAGCAGGGGCCTACAGACATCAATGTCCCAAACGCCCTGCTAACGGCAACCAACGTTTTCGTTAAACATGGAGGGGTCAGAAAATCATTGCAGAGACCGTACGATGGCCCTTTTCGCGTTCTAGAAAGGACCCCGAAGTACTTCACCTTAGACATACGAGGGAAACCTACCAATATAACGATTGACAGGGTGAAAGCAGCGCACCTACCCGACAGCAGCGAAACAGAAACGGAGCACGTGGAACCAACAAGCGCAAAAGTACACGATGTCTACGAAGGAGTTCCCTTCCCCCAGGCAGTGGTGGCTCCTGAACAAGGAATCGTAACTAAATACGGAAGAAGAATCAAACCTCCACTGAGATACTCGGAAACTTAAAAAACAACGGGGGGGCACCTGTGGTGGTATGAACACACACCACCACACAAGCTTAGAAGCGCCACCTCATAGCCTCAAAGCGCCAGTACTAAACGACCAATAATCAGAGCTAAAGTCTGGCGCTGGGGTGCCGGACCGAGCTTTATAAGCAGCCTGCTTCGAACAGTCAGGCAACGTCGATAGAAACCTCCGTAAGTATAGCACAAGCCTAGACGGCGAAAAGAGGGCACCCCAGTCTTGGCCAATCGGAGACCTGGACGGGTAGAGTCAGCCTCCAGCGAGGCCTATATAAACAGCCGCGCAGCCAGCGGAGCCTCAGTACACTCGCAGCGTCTCTGATATTCACACTAAGTCTCGACGCTCCGCCAGCACCTCACCCGTGGCCTTCACCGCCTCCTCGACTGCCAGCCGCCACGCCTTGTTGCTTGCTAGACGCACCAGTTCCCTGCTTGCGCCTCTGGTACTCCCTGGTCGGACGCTCTGCCAGCAGCAGCCCCACCGGTCTGCTCTCGTCCTCCAGCTACGCAGCGTCTGCCTGACAACCGTCGGTCCGCCAAGACGTCATCGGTTGCTGTACTGCTCGACTGCCATATTCCCTTGTGCCAATATTGTCGGCGATCTTCATAATAATACGGCGTTTATTCCAGTTGTGTTTTCCTTATCCTGTCGGGTTCGTTTGCACCTCCGGCACTCACTTCGGGCAAAGATATTTCACAAGTCTATCGATATTCACAAGTCAATAGATATTCACAAGTCTGCCCGGAGTGTAAAGCAGCCTGAGGGAGAACACCACAAGAGTATAGACACAATTGTCAGCATGAGATTGTGAGAAACCCTGATCAATTAAAAATGAATTCAACGTATTATTCCAGTTGCGCCCGCTTTGTTTCAAGCCATAAAGAGACTTCTTAAGCTTACACACGAGAGGAACGTTATTAGAATCAGTTACAACAAAACCTTCAGGTTGTTCTACATAAATTTCATGATCAATATCTGCATTCAGGTAAGCGGTTTTTACATCGAGTTGGTGAACTACTAAACTATGCTGAACAGCTTGTTGCATGAGCATTCTCACAGAAGTAATTCGTGCTGTCGGAGAAAAAGTTTCTGCGTAATCAAGGTCTTTAGTCTGATTGTACCCTTTAGCTACAAACCTAGCTTTGTAAGTGGGATTATTATCAGGACCTTGTTTGACAGCAAATACCCACCTACCTCCTAACACATTTTTATTAGGAGCAGGCTCTACTAACTCAAAAGTATCGTTATCGTTCAATGACGATAGTTCATTCGTCATCGCTTCTTGCCACCTGGCTGACTCAGGGGATTTGATAGCTTCAGCATAACTTCTAGGAATATCTGACACTCTATACAAATAGTCTACCTTACTTACAGACTCTAAAGATAAACTATTCATTTGGTCAAGAACAGATTCTTCTGTTACATAGTCTTGCAAGTGGTGGGGTGGTTTCCGCTGTCGTTTTGGCCGTGATGTCACAGGTTGATCTTCCGGTGTTGCTGTACCGGCTGCTGGTCTCGTCTCACTAGCCACCTTTTTCTCGCTGTCCTTCTGCGGGGCCTCTGCCGCACGTGATTGTTGCTGCTCGTGCGCTGGTGGTACAGCTGTTGTGGCGTCATCGTCTTCAGAGATATGTGGAGCTTTTGTACTCTCAGTGAACTTGTCGTTGAACTTCACTAGTCTGATTTTTCTGACGTCGTCTTGAGGTGGAAAATACACGAGGAAAGCTGGACTTTGACTATCGTAGCCTACAAATATTCCTGGCTCAGCACGAGGATCCAGTTTCTTTTTAACCTGCACATAGGCATGACATTTTGTTCCAAAGGTATGCATGTGGCTAATGTTTGGCTTTTTGCCTGTGAATGCCTCAAATGGAGTCATTCCAATTCTTGCATTGAAACACCTGTTCCAAATGTATGCAGCTGCCTTCAGAGAATAGGCCCACATACATTTAGGTAACTTTGCATTAAGCAACATACATCTGGCCATTTCAAAGGTTGTTCGCCATGATCTTTCTGCTGTGCCATTTTGGTGCGGTGAATGTGGCGAAATGAATTCTTGCTTGACACCCTTCTCGATGAGCAAATTTCTGAACTCTTTTGAACAAAATTCACCTCCATTATCACACCTGAATCGTTTCACTGTTCCAAACGGAGCACAATCAGCAAAGAATTTCTTGGTAGCATGCAAAGCGTCACTTTTAGATTTCAGTAAATAGGTTATATTCATTCCAGAAAAATCATCAATGAACACTGCTGAATATTTGAACCCATCTCTTGCTACAGGATCTACAGGGCCAGCTAGATCACAGTGAACCAGTTCTAAAACTTTGGTAGCACGTTCATCAGGAAATTTATTCCTGGTTTGAGTCATTTTTCCTTCAGTGCAAACGTCACAACTGATTTCATTCACATTTTTGTCACTGATTTTCATTCCTTCCACAACAGACTCGAGTTTAGCAACATCTCTGATATTACAGTGACCCAATATCTCATGCCGCTTTTTGATTGAATATGTTGCTGTGGGCTTAACTTCAACGTTATTTAAATAATACAACTTGCCAACTTTGTTAATGTTGAACTCAGTTTTTCCTGCTTTAAGTTCCGCTGAACGAGGATGAAAATTTACTGAAGCACCTGACTCAGTTGCAGCAGCAACAGAAAAAATGTTCTGATGATAAGAGGGTATGTGCAAACAATTCTTCAACAGAACTCTGTGCTGCTCACCTAATGCATCACAAATTACAACACTGGCATCGCCCTTACCCTTCACAACACCACTTTGATGACTACCATCTGCTAACTGAATCAAATGCGTGGAACTGTCAAAGTCTTTGTCAAATCTAACAAACTTAGAGCGATCAGGAACAATGTGAGCTGATGCACCACAATCTACAAGTAATGATTCTGCCGCTGTATCTACAGTATTACCATCACTGTTGACACTACTTACATCATTGACAACAAATGTATAAGAATGGCTACTGCCAGGATCATCTGCTGTTTTAGCTGCACTTATTTTACGACAATAACTGGTGTTATGGGTAGTAGATTTACAGTTGATACACCATCTACTCGACTTGACTTTACTTTTGCACTCTGATTTATAGTGTCCAAGTTTTGAGCATGCAAAACACCTCACATGTTGTTTATTCTTAAGTTTCATTACACTGTCACTGCCACTGTCACTAATAAGATATTTTTCAGTTTCTTCAAAACTTCTCAGTTGTACCTTGAAGTCACTGAACCTCAAGTCCGTATCCTTTTGCGTAACTACAGTAGCAAACGTTCTATACTCTGCTGGGAGTCCTTTAAGAACCATTGCAATTAGTAGGGTATCATCCACAGCTTTACCAGCTGTTTTCAAGGCCGCTGCAGCTGTCTCCGACCTGATGATGTAATCGGTAATGCTCTCTTCGCTTGACTTCTTCAAAGTTGTCAGGTCATTATACAGTTGAATTATTCTTGGTTTACTGACACCCATGTAGTGATCACGAAGAATCTTCAAAGCTGCTCTTCCACCACCGTTGGCTTCTCTGATGATGAGAGCTAAACTCCTGTCGTCCAAGTACTGGACTAACTCGGCAAAGACATCTGCCTTCCGGTTGGCTGCCTCGTCGCTAGTTGCATCTGGACCGGTGATGACGTCATGCAATTTCTTGAGTCGTAGATGCCCGAGAAACTTGATCTCCCAGAGCTCATAATTCTCTCCATTAAATGCCAATCTATGTCTGGGCCCATAACCTGTCGCCGCATCGGTCATCCTGATCTCTGGATTGCGTAACCCCAATCACGCAGGGAAGCTTAACAGAAAGGCTGGAGAGAGAAACACACACGTCTTGACAGCGTGTATTCTGGTCCAACAGTGAGAACGTTTCAAGGGCCAACAGAAGCACATCAACTGCGTCGAACATCACAGTCAAAGAAAACGGGAAACACGAAAGTCAAAATATAACTGGGGTAACTTAGGTATCTTAGTTTACTTTTATTTCACAACAAATGACTACTAGAAACATTTACACAAAAACACAAACAACGCAACAAGAAATAAATTATGTAAGCGGGAGAATAGTGAACTCAACAGTAACAATTTTTATTCAGCGAATTAATATTTCCAAGAACGGGATTTATTGCACAAGAGAACCAGATAAAATTTTACAGATCAATTTTCTAAAAATTGCGTTTTTCCAATGATAACAATAAGTTTTCAGGTATCATCTTAAGAGAAAGAAGTGAAAAGTAATCACATTGAGAAGAAGGGTTTCCCCTGTTATCTGCATGAGCACTCAACCTCACCGTTCCTTGACAACGCCAACAACTTTTTCTGCTCTAGTAGCCGTGAATGAGTTTCTAAGCAAGAGCCTCTTCACTAGGCTAGCACTCATTCGCCATCTCTTTTATGCAAGTGCTTTTTTCACAAATCAGTTTTTCGTAGGTGCTCACACGGAGGCGCCTTTATTTATTTGCTTAAACGCGAACATTATTTCTGGGAACGTTTTTGAGCGACAGCTCTTATACTAATTAGGTACGGATTCTCAATTGCTTTTAACGCTTTAACATCTGTTATTCGAGGCTGCTAACACTTGCTTTCGAGATCCTGAGCCGTCAACGAAGCTGGTGTAGTCACAACTCCTATTTCCCTCAACATGGCAATGAGTCATCATATAAGGTTTCACCTACAACTTCGATAAAGCTCCCGTGCAACTCTTTCCAAACAATGTGAACAGTATATGACGGACGCCACGTGGAGGTTTTTGTGACTCAGGAATCTCAGCCACACACAACCAAAAATCTCCGCGACGTTCAACCACTTAGCTAGTTTGCATTACAACATACTGCTCAGAACCCAAAATAATTCATCTCTCTAAATCTTCCCTTTCTTGTCGTTCTTCGTTTCGCATATCAGGTACACTAACTCTTACCGTACCAGTCGTTGCAAAGACTCATAAACGTTTTACGTTTGATGGTCGGGGTAGACTTTATGATAATGCCCAACCACCAAAACGTAAATAATCTCGAGAAGTAAGTTTAAGAGCACGATAACGAGAGGGGAATGACGACAATATTGGGGACTCAGCTTATAGATCTTTCTTGGAAGAAGCCGGGAGGACCGATGCGTTCTTAATTCTGAAGAGCTTGACTGAGATGGTGCAGTCCGTGCAGGCGAAGGCTCCGGCGAGTGACGAAGTTGACAGGGTGTGCGTGTGTGTGTTTTGTGGAAATCACTTTCAGAGTGCGGGCAAATTAGCAAACCAGAGAAATCAGTGGGATTTCGGAATAAGTTCCAAATCTGCTTAATTTGAGCAGGTGAAAGAAAATCAATTTGAGCCGGGATTGATGTTGGTAAATCGATCTTAATTGGTTTTGAAATTTAAGATCATTACACGCTGAAGATCAGTGTCCGTGGTTTTGGAACAGTTTAAACATTTAGCCAGTAATTAGGTAATATACCAGGCTGAAAACGGCTCGAAACCGAGGTGGAAGCAAGGTAAATAAAGCCCAGGTAAAAATCCGGCTCACGTCAGAACTAGGCAAAGTAAATGGTGAAACTCAAGGCTGAGTTAAAAGGTAAGCTCAAGGCCCAGAGATGATGTGTTGTGGCGTTTGTTGACGTCGAAGAAATCTGGAATATTCGAAGACGCTGAATGATACATTCCCGGAGAGGCACCAAGAAAAACCCACAACATCTGTTCTCCCTAGTATTGCAACGGTAAATTCCCATCACGGAGAAACCCTGAGTTTTCCTACAGATTAACTCGAGCTATTTATTGCTCTTTTTGTTAAGCTCATGAAGAATAAGGATAGATTTAACCAGCTGGCAATAGCTCTTTCTCTATTGCTCTTGATTTAAAAATATAAGCATGACATTTAAGAATTTTGATAAGGTCAAAATTGTTATTCATATTATGAAAACTACATGTGATTTAAGCGCACGATCGGCGATCCAATTTAAGCACACGATCAATAACAAAATGAATGCATATTAATGAATCCCGTAATTTATAATATGCCCGTACGAAAACCAACAGGCAGTCCTACACTGTCCACATGCCAATTTTACTGAAAACACTGTGAGTATATACTTGCAGTGGAAAAGAAATATTTTGAATATATAAAGTGTAATCCTGAACATAAAAATGAACATGACACACACCATTCACGCTACGCCATCTTTGAGAACACTTCAGAATATGCCATGCCATTCGCACGAAATATCTACGAACTATTTGCACATCTTTAAATAACACAGCACTGGTAAAAATCACTTATAACTTAAACATGATGAAACACATAATTTTCTAATTCAGAATTCCTAAAGTAACACTTATTTTCACTTACGAGACGCTGACCCACACGAGACACACACAAGTAAGAAATGATGCTCCTACAATGGCGTCGGCTGTGGTGTTGCCATCACAACGACTTAAAACTCGAAACTGTCGATACTTATTTTCATTTTTGTGCTTCTACACAAAAACTTCTAAGATTACTAATTATAAGTAGAAAATTATTAATAATAATGTGAAGTAAGATTTTCAATGCCAATAATTCTGCTATTTAAATTTTAATGAGAAAATCACTGAATTTATACATTTTGTAGCTAATGCTACATTACCCCCCAAGGCGCAGACCAAAAGGTCCACCCGCTACAAACATTTGTAGCGAGAAGGAGTCCGAACTACACGACCATGCCGGGTCTGGCGGTCAGAAAATGTCACTGAGCAGGGAAGCTTGACCAGACGGGTCTGCAATTTTAGGTCAGCAAGAGTTCTAGGAACAGAAGTTACCGCAGCGGTCTCGTCTGGTTTCTCCAGACTTGTCGCTGTTTCACTAAGAGAGCTAGAATTAGAGTCTACGATAGGGTTTGAAGATTCAGGCAAAAAGAAAGGGTTACACTTAAGTTGACTAGGCAACAATGCAGCCAAATGAGGAAACTGAGGTGGACGATATGATCGAGTCTCAGTGGGAAGGAGGTTCTGTGGAGAGAATGAAGAGTTAGAAATCACACTATTATCAGAGGTGTGAGCGACCTTTAATCGGTCTATGCTCAGAAAGTCGGATGAACCAGATCTTTCAAGAACAAAATATTTTGGCGTCCGCTTCAATACCTTGAATGGGCCATCATAAGGGCGGGTGAGGGTTGGTTTGATAGCATCCATACGTACGTACACGTGTGTGCAATGTTGCAATGCAGGATCTACTTTATCTTTTGAGTGAGGCATTCGTGGAGCTACTTACTTGATCTGACGCATGCAATCCTTGAGACAGGTTACGTATGCGGACTGATCAGCAGATGAATATTCAGGCAACGGTTTTGGGTCAACAATGTCGCCAGGGAGGCGAAGTGTCTTCCCATACAACATTTCTGCTGCAGTGCACTGCTGATCTTGCCTATACAGATTTCGAATGCTCAATAATACTACTGGAAGTTTGTCGGTCCAGTCATGACTGCAATTAAGGCAACGCAACGCATTCTTGAGATCCCGGTGGACTCTCTCAATAAGTCCATTTGACTGCGGGTGATATGCGGTGGTATTTATGTTCGCACACCCTAAGGCGGCGCTAAGCTCTCTCCAGAATTTGGAGGTAAATTGTGATCCCCAGTCATGAGTGACACTTAGGGGAACCCCAAATCAGGAAATCCAAGTACTCACAAATGCACGAGCTACAGTATCAGTTTGGGTATCAGGAAGAGGCACGGCCTCAACCCATCTAGAGAACCTATTAATGATGGTTAACAAATAGGAATGACCACGCGATAAAGGCAAAGGACCCACCAAATCTAGGTGTAAAGCATCGAATTTTTGACCTGCAAAAGCACAACTCTGTAGCGCTGCACGGTTATGTTTCACAACTTTGCTGCTCTGACATGCATGGCAGTTTTGCACAATTTGCTTGACCTCCTTACGCATCGCTGGCCAGACGAAACGATCGGAAATCAAACGCAATGTACGGTTAACGCCAGGATGGGAGAGAGAATGATAGTGAAGAATAGCTACTCTGCGGAGAGTCGCAGGCAGATACAAACGAGAAAGTCGCTCAGCGTCACGGTACACGCCGTCAACCAAAGTTAATTTCAAAGAGGTAGTGCTAGTAGGTTTGAGAAGGTCCTGGAGTTCAGGATCCTCCTTCTGAGCATTAATAATATTACCGAAGGTGATTTCCCCACCGGGGTTGATAGAGTTAATCCTAGAAAGACAATCTGCCACTGTATTTTCAAAACCTTTTATATACCGTATATCCGTGGTGAACTGACTAATGAAAGACAGATGTCGAGCTTCCCTTGTTGAGTGACGCTCAGATGGCATTTTGATCGCTGAGGTCAAGGGTTTGTGATCTGTGTAGATCACGAACTCCCTTGCCTCTAGAGCATAACGGAAGTGTCTCACAGACAAGTAGATAGCAAGGAGTTCCCTACCGAACGCGCTGTAGGCAAGCTTAGTGGGCGATAGCTTTTTGGAAAAGAAGGCAAGAGGAGAGATATTAGTCCCTACTTTTTGTTGCAGCACAGCACCTACGGCAGTACTGGAGGCATCAACCACCAAACTGAAGTCAGCGTTGGCGATTGGGTAGGATAATTCAGTCGCGGTAGCTAGCTTATCCTTAATATCATCAAAAGCTTTACGTGCTGCATCCGTCCACTTGACATCGGTAGATTTACCTTTTCTCTTTGGTTCCAGAAAATCTGACAACGGGGCTAAAGTTTCAGCACAATTTCGGATAAAACGATGATAGAAATTAACAGAACCTAGGAACCTTCTCATTTCCTTCTGGGTCTGTGGAAGAGGGAAATTTTTGATTACCTCTACCTTGGAAGGCAAGGGTTTTAGACCTAGGCTAGAGATTTCGTGACCTAAGTAAATTAGTGATGGCTTCCCGAGCTCACATTTTGCAGGGTTGACCAGGAGTCCGTTATCAGACAGTCTCTCAAACACGACCCTCAGATGGTCTTTGTGTTGCTCCGGGGTTGCGGATGCTACCAAAATGTCATCAAGATACACATAAGCAAAAGTGAGATCCGAGAAAATCTCAGACATGTGTCTCTGGAAAGTTAGAGGTGCATTTCTAAGTCCATACGGCATCTTCAAGAATTCAAAGAGACCAAACGGAGTGATTACCGCGGTCTTAGGTATAGCACTTTCCTCAAGTGGAATTTGATGAAAGGCTTGTTGGAGGTCTATTTTTGAGAAAATTTGTGCTCCCTCTAAATTTACACTAAAATCGTGCAGGTAGGGAATGGGGAAACGGTCAGGCTGTGTAACCGTATGAAGCCTTCGGAAGTCCCCACACGGTCTGAATTCATCGTTAGCTTTGGACACTAACAAAAGAGGGCTAGCCCACGGGCTTTTGGAACTGCGTATTATGCCACTCTCTAACATCCTAGCAAATTCTTTCTTGGCTAAAGCCAATCGATCAGGCGGTAAACGTCTAGCTCTAGAGTGAACTGGAGGTCCAGTCGTCACGATATGATGTTTCGTGCTAGTCTGCATATTTTTAGAAGCTAAGTTAGAGTTCGTTACTGCAGGGTATTCTGCGAGAACCTGCTCAAACATGCACTCTTTGTTGAATTCGATAGCGAAGGAATGCAAGACATTAGCTCTAGTCATGCCACAAGCGGGAATTGAGATCTGTGTCTCTTCGTCCCTAATTTTACGGTTTTTAACGTCCACTATTAATCCGAACTTTGATAAGAAATCAGCCCCAATTATGGGCTCATTTACTTCCGCAATTAGGAAGTTAGACGTGAAATTTCGCCTTAACCCCAGACTGCAAGTGAGTACTCTCTCCCCATAACATGCTATTGGCGTGCCATTTGCGGCACGTAGTGTCGCCAACAAATTATTATTTATGTCTTTCGCCGTGGCTGGGATAATTGACACGGATGAACCTGTGTCTAACAGGAATCGATATTTGGTAATGGGATCGAACAGGATTAAGAGGCGAGTAGTCTGGGAGTTAGGCAACGCAGTACTCGCTACTGTGCGTCGCTGTTCGCGTTTCCCGAAGTCATTTCGGTATAACGTGGGCAGAATCGTGAACCGCACTTTCGTGCTTGCTCACCGAACTTTTCATGGTACCAACATAGGTTACTGTTAGCATCGCAAGAGCGCGACCTAAAGAGGCGGTTTTGAGCTGACCTATCATAAGATCTACCTCTACCAAAGCGTTGAGGAGGAGGAGGATAGTCATAGGCATGTTGATAGCGTGATAAATTCCCTGAGCCTGGCTGAATATGAGCTACACTATGACCCAACTGCCAATTCTGAAGGGCTTGTTTAAGCTCCGTGATCTCCCTCTGCATTGATTCCATAGAAGTAGAAGATGGATTTTCGGAAGTATTTGACGGGCTAAAACTAGCAGCTGATGCGTTCAAGGAAGCTACATGAGACGTTTGGAACATGTTTAGGTTCCGCATCACTGTTTCTGTGGCCTGAGCCAACGACTCAAGGCTTTCGTCCGGACCTATCATTGACAGGAAAGGCCCCACTGTAGTGGGCACTTTTGTCATATATAATTCTTTGAGGAATCTTTCAGCTATGCCAACACCGGCAGCAAGTTTCTTAAGTTCCTTTACTAACGATGTCGGAGGGAAAGCAACAGATATGCATGGGATAGCTGAGGCATCAACTAGAGACCTAAACTTGTCCGCATCGGATAACTGCAATTTGGACATGATCTTGTCCTTTAAAACTGAATACGGGTTAATAGCAGGCGGGTTGTTGATAAGTTCATTTGAGTCTGACAACATTTGCGTGGGAACAGCAGCTATTAATGCATAAAACTTGTCCCGCTGATTTATTATATTATTATAAATGAATATAGCCTCGACCTGACTAAACCAAGTCGTGCTTTCTGCTGGTGTGAAAGGCGGAAGCTGTATAGGCTTAGTCTGCACTGGATTTACAACATTCTCTGTGTCGGACATACTGGCAATAGTAGTAAGGGGAAAGAGTCTGCCAGCAAAATTTAGGATTTTTGGAGGATTTCAGCAATTAAAGAACGACCTTGAAAAGCCTCAAAGCCTCATCCATGATTTTTGGAGGGTTACAGCAATTAAAGAACGACCTTGTGAAGCCTCAAAATCCATGATTTTACGAATTAACTGGAAGAGTAAAAAATATTCTTATCTTGCAAAATTATTTCAATACTTAAAATGTTACGATCAAGAAAAAGTGATTTGCTAATGAAATTTATAAAGAAGTATATAATTTTAATAAAACGTTTAGGTATCCCCTCAAAATCTTATCGTTTTCTTCACAACTATAGAAAATTTATTAGAAGAAACTAATGTATACAAATGTAGGATGGGAATCTTTCGCTGAATATTTAGGTCTAAAAGATTATCAAGGGTATAATGAGTGTATGCTTTTAAGCGTGTCAAATAATCTTTAAAATATAGTTATGAATACTTATCAAGTTTCACGTTTGTGCCGTACATCATAACGCAATCTCCTTTCTGATTGTAAAACATGATGCAACCTTCTTAAATACTTTCCGGTTGTAAAACATGATGCAATCTTCTTAAATACTTTCCGGTTGTAAAACATGATGCAATCTTCTTAGATACTTTCCAGCTGTAAAACATGATGCAATCTCCTTTCCGATTGTAAAACATGATGCAATCTTCTTGAAAACTTTTCGATTGTAAACATGATGCAATCCCCTTTAAATACTTTCCGGTTGTACAACATGATGCAATCTTCCTAAATACTTTCCGGTTGCAAAACATGATGCAAGATTTAACACCCCCAGCTGCTCGTCATGATGAAATTTTTGTGATAAGGAGCAAAAATTTCCGGGTTCACTTAAGATGCTTTCTCGCCTGAGTACTTAAAGGAGGTGCTACTACTGAACTCACGCTTTTCAAATTAGTTGAACTTTTATTGTATTAAAAATGGTATATGATAAATCATCAGATGTATATACATTATATAACAATGAAAAAACACGACAACATAAAAACTCGAAAATACACTCAAAGAAAGTATTGACTTCATTTGATCCTGAAAAAAATAAAATACCCTCAGATAAGAATCTTATAAAAATGAATAAACCGTTCAATGTATTCTGTAATATCTGTAATGTATCTATCAAAAACTTTAACAAACATGAGAAGACACTGACACATATGAAAAACACTTATAATATGTTAATATCTAATAAATTCTTCACTCTACGTAAAATTAAGTTAAAAAAATATTGTGACATATGTAAAAAACACCTGACAAATATCTATAGTCATAGAAAATCATTGAAACATTTCCGGAATGTGTATGGATGTAAATTTAAAAAAGTTACTAGAGCAATAAATGGAATGAGCTCACAGTATGATTACGGAGATATTTCAATCAAGGATTATGAGGTATTTCTTAGAAACTTCACACCTGAAATTGAAAAAGTAATAAAAAATCAAGCATTTGACAATCTCAAGTTACAGCTTAATTTAAAAGTGCAATTTTATAAATTAAAGTTAGAAAATGAGAAGCAACGCTGCCAAGCGTATTTCAACTCTGGTAAATTTGTGACAGCGTCAAAAGGATACATAGAAATTGCAAATTTACACAAAGAGGTTGTTAATAAAATCGATGAATTCACAAGAAATTCATCTGGTTGGATAGTTGAACAATTATTAGAGTTCAGTTTGAAAATCGTTGAATACAAACCAATTACAGGGTCAAGCTATATTGAATTACCTGAGAAGTTTTGAAATCCCAATTATAAATTAATAAATATACAAAACACCGACAACGAATGCTTCAAATGGTGTATCGCGAGATATTTCTGTCTAGATGAAAAAACGGTCATCGAATTTCTAAAAGACTAAAAACTGAAGCCGAAAAACTTAATTTTTCTGATATAAGGTTCCTCGTACAACTAAAAAGTATAACCAAATTCGAAAAAAATAATAACATTTCCGTTAACGTTAATGGTTTTAATTATAATAATGAATTGTGTCCACTTAGAATATCAACATCAAAGAATAAAGATGTGGTATCATTACTATTGATTAGAGATACAAACACGACTCACTATGTTCTCATGAAATTATTAAGTCCTTTTTGTAAAACCAGTAATCATTACACAAAACATTTATGTCCGTATTGTTTATCAGTTTTTAGAAGATCAGATATTCTAGACAAACATAAAGATGATTGCTCAGTTCACACTCCAATGAAGTATGTGCTTGAAGGAGGTAAATTGAAATTTAAACATTACCAAAAAACAATTGGATATCCTTTTGCAATTTATGCTGACTTCGAATCAACATTGACAAAAATAGATACGTGTCAACCAAATCAAAACTCAAGTTACACCATGAACATTCAGAAGCACAATCCTAATTCATTCTGTTGCTGTACAAAATGTGAAGCAGATGAATATTCCCGTTTAGAAATATATAATGGTGAAGATGCTTCCCAAAAGTTTGTAGAATATTTAGAAAAAGAGACCAAGAGAATTTATAGTCTGTTGAAAATGAATAAGAAAATGTATTTACCATCAGATAAATTCGAAAAATATAAAGAAGCCACAAGATGTTATGTATGTGGCGGAGAATTTACGGAAGATAATTATAAAGTTAGAGACCACAATCATTTGACAGGTCATTACAGAGGTCCAGCTCATTTAAAATGTAATTTAAAAATTAGGAATCCAAATTTTATACCGGTGTTTTTACATAATCTGTCTAATTACGATGCTCATTTGTTCGTGAAAGACTTGGGAAATATATCCGGAAAGTTGAACGTTATTCCACTAACAGATGAAGAATATATTAGTTTTACACAAACCATAAAAGTTGATTCTTATGTATGTAAACATACAGGAAAAATTAAAGATATCACCAGAGACTTACGGTTTTTAGACAGCTACAGGTTTTTACCTTCGTCTCTGGATAAACTATCAAAGAATTTATCTGAGCACAAAGAATTGTCGAAGTTCTTTCTCAATGAAGAACAATTAGAGTTGATCAACAAAAAAGGTATTTATCCGTATGAATATGTAAACAGTTATGAAAAAATGAACGTTAATAGTTTACCAGCTAAAAGTGAATTCTACAGTAGATTAAATAATAAAAATATTTCAGAAGATGAATATCAGCATGCACTCAAAGTGTGGAGAGCTTTTAATTGTAGAACATTCAAAGATTACCATAATTTATATCTAAAAGTCGATACATTATTATTAGCAGAAGTATTTGAACAATTTAGACTAACATGCATGAAAACTTATTCTCTAGATCCAGCACATTATTTTACAGCTCCAGGATTGTCTTTCGATGCTCTACTGAAACATACAAAAATAGAATTGGACTTGTTTGAAGATCCTGATATGCTACTATTCATCGAAAAAGGAATAAGAGGTGGGATTTCTACAATATCAACACGATATGCAAAAGCGAACAATCCATATATTCCAGAAACATTCGATAAAGGAAAACCAAATAGTTTTATCACATATATTGATGCAAATAATCTTTACGGCTGGGCTATGTGTCGATCATTACCTACTGGTAACTTTAAATGGAAAGATCCAAAGTCGAAACTCAAAGCAGATAAAGGTTATATATTAGAAGTGGATTTAAGTTATCCAAAAGACATACATGCTCTACATAATGATTTCCCATTAGCTCCAGAAAATATCAAAGTAAACGATGTAAATAAATTAGTTCCACATCTTGGAAAACGAGAAAAATATGTTGTACATCTTAAATCTCTAACACAATATCTAGATCTAGGATTGAAGTTAGAGAAAATTAATAGATTATTAGAGTTTGATGAAAGTCCATGGATGAAATCAAATATTGATATCAACACAAATATGCGTCAGCAAGCTAAATCTGAATTTGAAAAAGACTTCTACAAGCTGATGAACAATTCAGTATTTGGTAAAACAATGGAAAATATTAGAAATAGAGTAGATGTGTGTTTGGTAAAGTCAGAGAAAGAATTAATTAAATTAGCAAATAAGCCAAACTTTACCAGTTTTAAAATATTCTCAGAAAATTTGATAGCATGTCATATGCAAAAACAAAGACTGAAATTTGATAAACCAATCTACGTAGGGTTATCTGTATTAGATTTAAGTAAAACATTAATGTATGATTTCCATTATAATCATATTAAAAAGAAATATGGTAATAAGGCAAAGTTGTTGTTTACAGATACAGATTCATTATGTTATGATATCGAAACAAAAGATTTGCACAAAGATATGGAAAGAAATAAAGACTTGTATGATACATCAAATTATTCTAAAGAACACTTCCTATATTCAACTAAAAATATGAAAGTGATTGGGAAAATGAAAGACGAAACGTGTGGAATACCAATTGAAGAATTCGTCGGTCTCAGAGCAAAACTATATTGTTACAAGACGAAAAATTCCGTGAGTAAGAAAGCAAAAGGGGTAAGTAAGAACATAACTGAGCACAATATCACAATGGATGAATATAAAAGAGCATTGAATAATGAAACAATATACAAAACGATGTATAATATCCAAAGTGTTAACCACGAATTATATACTAAAGAAATAAATAAGTTTGCATTAAATGGTAATGATGACAAGCGACATATATTACCAGATGGTATCAACACACTAGCATTGAATCACTATAAAATATATTAATTAAATAAAGTATAAAAAATGATTATCTACAAGAATAATGACTTCTATAACCAAGATTTATTATCTGTTGAAAATGAACAGTATTTGAGTGATTTGAAATCAATAATTAATGAAGAAAAAACTGGGAAGGGTATTGTAAATACATTACTTAGAAAACTTCCATTACCTGAAATGCATTTGAAATTACCATCTAATGTTCAATCTGAACAAGTCCCGAACGGTTCATTCAACAATAAACATACCTACTCATTTTGCGGTCCAGGAACTAAGGTGCAGAAGCGAATTCAAGAAGGTTATCGAGGAGTTAACTCACTCGATCAGGCTTGTAAAAATCATGACATATTTTATTCACAACATCCAACAACGAAAGACAGAAATTATGCTGATGATATTCTAGCAAAAAGAGCCGCTGAAATTGCAACTGATCCAAATGAATCAGAATACGTTCGACAAGATTCTAAATTAGTTAACGCAATTATGGCAGGTAAGAGCTGGGCAGGAATGGGCCTCTCGTCGACAAAAAACTTTCAAACACGCTCACTAATGTGAGCGATAAAATCTTGAATGACTTATATTATAATCCAATAACTGGTTATACTGGAATGAATCAACTTGTTAAAAAATCCGGCTTATCTTCAACTCTCGTACGAAATTGGTTAGAAACTCAAAAAACTCACACTCGACATAAACCACTAAAACATAATTTCAAAACGAGGAGGGTGGAGGTATCAAAAATTGATGATCAATGGCAAGCTGATTTGGTTGACATGCAAAACTATAAAGATCAAGGAAAAAACTACATTTTAACAGTAATTGACATTTTCAGTAAATATGCATGGGCGATTCCAATAAGTAAGAAGACAGGTGAAGAAATCAAAACTTCATTTCAAAAAACTATTTAAAATACGAAGTCCTTCTAAAGTTCAAACAGATAAAGGCTTAGAGTTTACAAATAAATCCACTCAAGAACTATTCAAGAAACATAACATTCAGTGGTTTAGTTCAGAAAATGAAACCAAAGCTCAAGTTGTGGAACGCTTCGACAGGACGTTAAAAACTAAAATGTGGAAATATTTTACACACATTAAAACTAAAAAATGGGTGAATGTTTTACAAGATTTATTGCAAAATTACAATAATAGCTATCATAGAACAATAAAAATGACACCTAACCAAGCATCATTGGAAAAGAACAGTAAAAAGGTTTATGATAACTTATTCCCTCCAACCGAACCAACTTTCACATCACCGAAACTCAAAATCGGGGATAGGGTAAGAATAAGCAAGAAACGGAAAGACTTCCGCAAGGGTTATTTACCAAATTTCACTAATGAGTTATTCATTGTAACCGAAATACTGTCTACTGAACCAATTACTTATAGATTAAAAGATATGGATGGTGAAGAAATAAAAGGAAGTTTTTATGAACAAGAACTATCAAAATATACTAGTGATGTTTATGCAATTGAGAAAATTCTCAAGAAGAGTAAAGGAAAACTTCTGGTCAAGTGGAAAGGTTATGATGAACCTTCATGGATCTCAGCAACTGAACTTAATGTCAGTTCAGAGTGAACTTATATTAAGTTAAAGTCTTTTTGAATTTTTCTCTTTAAAAAATGGCTTTGATTGATATCAAAACTAACTCAGATTTACTAAACTTAGCACAGAGTTTGAAAAAGCAATTCACAAATGATAGAATAATCGAACAAGATTTATACCATGATGTTAAAAAAGTGTACAAACCATTGATTGAACCTTTATCTAAAATTGTTGACGAAACTAAACAAACTAGGTTGGCAATAAAAGATATACCTCATGAAAAACTTGAATCTATCCAAGGAAAACCTGTTGAGAAACTAGCTTTGCCATCTTCTGAATCCAACACTGTAGTTGGGCCTATCGCATTGGATTTCTTGCGTTTTGCATGGAAACATGGAAATGAGTATGACAAAGCATATGGCATTCGTTGGGATGGAAGTAAAGTTATGCTAGGAAATAAAAAGGTAGATATTTTGGGTAATGATTTGAAAATTGGAGATAGAATATACGAAGGCACAACTGGATTATGGGAATTATTAACAAAGCAAAATCCTATTGATTTTAGGGACGAAGATAAAAATAATTATTTTGACATGTTGTATTCAACTGATGCTTATTTGAAGGAAGACGGTACCATAAAAGCAAATAGGGGTGAGAAATATTCTAAATTTATCAAACCCTTCTATCGAATAGTTCAACGAAAAAACGCTCATGCTGCAGTTGAAACAATTAGATCAGCAAGTCCATCAAGTCGTGAATCAAGTCGTGAATCAAGCCCTGAACCAAGTCCTTTAAGAAACTCAAGAATAGTAGAATCCTCAATTTTCAGTCGACACAAAATTCCTTCAACAAGTCAGAGACCAATTTTCGACCCGTCACTAAGGTCTACTTTTAGACCAACTCCTACTCCTATACCTTCTCCTACATCTTCTCCTATACCTCCTCGTCATCCTCACAGAGAGGATTCAGACGTTTCAGGATCAGGTATTATTGTATTACCATCTAACATCAATGATCTTGTAAAAAGACACCAGTTATTGTTCGGTTCGTTTACCGCTGGAAATACAGGAGTTTTTAATGAACTGCAAATACTTACGCATGAACTTTTAAAGCAACGTCTATTAAATACTGCTGAAGTAAAGGTGTTTGATGATTTATTGTTTAAAAAATGGAATCTCAAAGCATTGTAATTAGTGAAAGAAAAAGTGACATAAGTATAAACTTTAGTCCAGCAATAGAATTGAACAAAAATAAATTTCACGAAATGGCACTGGTTGGGTTAGACATGTATCATTCTATTCCTAACATTGATGAAAATAATAATAAATTTTATTATGAATTAAATGGTGTTGAAATGTAATTACACTTCCAACAGGATGTTATGCAATAGAAAGTATAAACGAATTCATTCAAAAAACATTGGCAGGCTTTATTGAAATCAAAGCAAATACTAATACTTTGAAATGCGTCATAGTTCTCCATTCATCTACGTTAAAAGTATTTTTCAATAAAGAAAAATCTTTAAATACAATGTTGGGATTTGGAGAAATTATCTTAGAAGGTGTTGGAGAACATGAAAGTATAAATATAGTGAACATAATGTCTGTTAACGCAATACTCGTTCATTGTAGTGCAATTAACGGCTCATACCTTAACGGTTATTTGCATAATATTTTATATTCCTTTTTCCCAAACGTCCCACCGGGATATAAAATTGTAGAAAATCCAAATAAACCAATTTATCTACCGATATATCAACCTTTACTCTATGATTTGAGAATTTGGCTTACTGATCAAAATGGACATGCTCTGAATACTAGAGGTGAAGAAGTAACTGTTCGATTACACCTAAGATCTAGAAATTAAAATAGTTTGATAAAATTATCTTTAAAAAATGGATTCTTTAAGATGGAATGAAAACATTAAAGTTGATGAATCAATGGAAAAAATTGAAACGCATAACTATGAACCACAAATAGGTACTGATCTGAATCGTGAACACAACGATATTAAGATCATTATCCAGAATCAAGATCAGTTCGTATTCCCTAGTAAAAGTTTTATTTATATAGAAGAAGCTTTGAATAAAGAAGATGGAAGTGATTATAATTTTAAAGATGAAAAAATAACAATAATCAACAATGGATTAATGCATTTGTTTGATAGAGTTTCTTACAGAATTGGAGATGAAGAAACTGAAGGTTATAGTTACCCTGGAATTATAACAACTCTAAGAAAACATGATATTTTTCTGGAGCGTTGATACTAAGAAGAATGAAAAATCAAACGAAGGATTTAGCGATCGAAATGACTACTTAAGTTCAGCTAATGGGAAATTCAGCGCTGCTATCCCACTTGAACATGTGTTTGGATTTTGTGAAAATTATAAGAAGGTAATTTATGGAGTGAAACATGCTCTGACTTTAAGAAGAGGTGATAATTCTAATGCTATATTCAAATCAGATGAAAAAGATGCAAACCAGCAAGATAAAGTAGTTGATGGTAAAATTACTATTACAAAATTAATTTGGAAAATGCCAGCTTACAAACTGTCTGATGAGTATAAAATAAAGCTATATCGTCAAATTAAGGATAAAATAACATTACCTATTCCTTATTTGAATAGACAATTGGAACAAACCATTGTAAACTCTCAACAGAAATTCTTAGATTGGACTTTAACTCCAAATTCAGGATCTCAAAGACCTCGATACATAATTTTAGCATTCCAAACTAAGAAAGCTAATTCACAAGCTGTAAACAATGCAATTTTCGATCATTGTAACTTGACGAATGCATATGTTCAGCTGAATAATGAACGATACCCTGATCACAATTTATAGATTGATTTCGATTCTAACAATTATGCTACAGCTTATAAGATGTTAATAGATTATGTATCTAATGAAAATTGTGCTATCGAATACAGACACTTTAAATATTTGTATCCCATCTATGTGTTTGATATCAGCAGACAAAATGAACGTATCAAGGAAACTACAATTGATATTAAAATTAAAGCAGAATTTAAAACCAATATTCCTGATGATACACATGCATATGCACTGATTCTATCTGACAGAGTAATTCGATTGCAATCTGACGGTGATAAAATGAGTTTAAACTACTAAAAATTAAAATATGTTCACATAATAATGTTTAAAAAATGTATTGTGTAAAGTGTAAGAAGAAAACTGATACTGATAATCCTCAATATTTAATTACAAAGAACAATAAGATACTGGTCAAAGGTATGTGTATTATTTGTAAAAAGATAAAGACTTCTTTTGTTTCTGAAGATACTGCGACGAAAGGGGGTTTTATATTTACAATTCCAGCTTTATTAGCTGGCCTTGGGGCTGCTGGCTCTTTGGCTGGAGGTGCAGCTGCAATAGCATCCGCAGTCAATAAGAAAAAAGCTGATGATAAACTCTTGTCAGAAACTAAAAGGCACAATGAAGCAATGGAAAGTAAAAAGGTTCAGGTATACGGATAACTCCGAGAAAAAAAAACCTTGTGGAAAGGGTCTCTACTTGAAACCACCAAAGAAGTAATACCTAACCAACCATTATCTAAACATGATTTAGAATACTACATAAATATATTGAAAATTCCGAATTTTCGAGGTATTTACATGAGAGATACTTTACCTAAACACCCTTTAGAAACGGAATGCGGAATCCTAAATTTAGACACTGAAAAAGGATTAGGAACGCATTGGACTTGTTGGTATAAGAAAGATAACATATGTTGCTACTTTGAAAGTTATGGTTTGATTTATCCAATTGAATTTAAAGACTACTTAACAGATTGTGTTGATATAATTTTCTCTACTTACAAAATCCAGAAAATAGGTGATGTAATTTGTGGACATTTATGTCTAGAAATGCTGAAGCGTTTAGAAAATGAAAGCTTTCATGCAATTCTTTTAGATCTGTATAAAACCCCAACTAGTTTTTAGAAAATAAACTACAGTTAATTTTTTTCTGTAAAAAATGTCTTGTGGAAATATTTATGCAGCAAAGTTGGTCTTTTTACCTTCCTGTAAAGAAAGTCATGAACATGAAAATAGTGAAAATAATTCTGAAGGACTTTTGCAGAATGTAGAGCAAATAAAAAGTTTACTTGAAGATTCTAATATAGAGTCATTGAAAGACACAATTGAAGCTCTCAAAAATGAAAGAACTGAATTGGAATCAATTATAAACGAGTATGATGAGAAATATGTGACTCTGAAAACAGATTTACAAGTGAAATTTTCTGATGTAGACTCAATCGTTAAATTCTTAGAGACGTTAATTTATGATTTATCTGAAAAGTTCGTTGCTCTTGAACCAAAAATTGTTTCAAATTATGAACGACTATCAAGCATAGACTCAACATTGATGAAGAAAATTGATGAAATTGATTCTAAATTTGAAAACATTGATTCAAACATAATCAACCTAACAGACGTAAAAATTCCAGAGATTGGGGACAAATTGAAGAGTCTAGAGTCAGGTATTGAAACTAGAATTGATGAAAAGCTGTTAGTTAAAGAGTCAGCATTAACCGATCAGATTAAAGGAGTTGAAGCTAAATTTGAGGTTGTGGACTCTAAGATAACCAATTTGATTGTTGTTAAAATTCCTGAGATTCAAGAGAATTTTAAGAATCAAGAGTGAGTTATACAAAATCAAATGGATGAAAAACTGAAGACTTTAGAAACTAAATTTAATGATCAAATTGATTCAAAGAACTTATTAATAAGTAATAAAGTTGAAGAACAAGAAATTAGTATAATTAACGTTGTGAATGAAAAAGAAATGAGCTTGCAGACATCACTTAATGATCAAATTGAAGAAAAGCTGAATAATTTAGAATCAACACTGAACAATACTGTTGAAGAAAAAAGTAAAAGCTTAGAGGCACATCTAACTGAATTAAGTGATAGAAACCTTTTTGTTATGGAAAGAACTGTAGCATTAGCACCTTCGTTTGTTGAAGTTGACAATAAGCTGAAAAATTTAGAGTCAACCATAACCTCACCCAGCGAAGAAAAATTCAACGATCTTAACAAAATTATAATGGAATTACGAGCAGAGTCAGTCCCATTAAGAAAAATAGAAGAACTAGCCAAGAACTTGAGTGATGTTGAAAGTCTTTTCCAGGAGTTTTCAAGAGACATTATTTCAAATCAGAATGAAATCAGTCAGTTCAAATTAATGCTTCAGAATGAAACTGATAAAAATGTAAAATTAAACCAGGAAGTGGAAAGTTTGAGTGACCGAGTAAACAATTTGATATCTATGAGAGTTAGAGAAAATTTAGAGAATTGAAAATTCTATGTATAAAAAATGATAGGCGTAAATATTTTTGGACAACAAGGAAAAAAATCATTTTTATCTTCACAACCAGGACCTCCTGGAATAGGTTTTAAATATCTTGATGAAGATCAAAATTTCGATTTAAATAATAGAAGACTTGCAAATATTGTTTTTCCAATCGAAGAATTTGACGCTACGAATAAAAAATATGTTGACGAAGTTTTGGAAAATTTGAGGCTTCATCTCAGAAAATATATAGAGGTAAGAGAAAATCTTATCAATGAAAATTATCAGTTCAGAAGTGATTCTATCCAAGCATCTATAGATGAGAACACTACAGGTTTTCAAGAAAAACCCAGTGAAATTATGACAAATCTCGATGAACATAGTAGAATATCTGAGGAAAAAATAGAGGTGATTTGAACAGGTACTTCAGAACATACAGACTTTTTGAAAAATGAGATAAAGAGGTTGGAAGAAGAGGTAATAAAAAGTGTGAAATTAGACTTCGCAAATCTCGAGAGAGTATTCAACGATATGAGTTCATATATTGAAACTTTTAGAAATAATCTTCATGAACAGGATAGAGAAACAATCATAAATACAAATGAAATAGAAAAATTGAAACAGTCATCGCAGAAATTGGAGGATGATAATGCTGATATTAAAAACAGATTAATATCGTTAGAGAATACTTTGAGACGAGAAACCGTTGAACCGTTGAATTAAAAAACATGTTTTTTAATAGTTGAACTTAATAAAAAAGAAAAACACATTGAAGAATTAAACTTAATAAAATGGAAGATATTATTACAGACATTCAAAGAGAAGTTGTTCGCAATACTGCAAACATAAATAAATTGCAATTAAATGTTAATCAAATTCAAAATGATGTCGAATTAAATAAGGAATTTATTACTCAATTAGAGTCAAATATCATTCATCTTGAAACATTAATCAGTAACGTTTCTAATGACACCAAAGGCAGCTTTTTCTCTCGTTATTGCCCAACGAGACAACCAATAAGAAAGAAAAAACATTGATGAATTGAACTTAATGAAGTAGCAAATTTAAAAAAAAAACAATGTTTACAATTGCTAAAAACAGGAAATAAATTTTGAAAAATCAGTTGTAGTTTATTAGTTATATAAAATGGTGTATATGTGGAAAGACAGTAAAAGAAATAATCAAAAGAATCATTTTATTTTTCCTTCACCTTCTTTACGGTGTGTAATAGTCGGTAGATCGAATTGTGGTAAAACCTGTTTATTGATCAGACTTCTTCTTGAGGAATATATCGATTTTACCAACCTGTTTCTTTATAGTAAATCGATAAAACAAGCAGAATATAAACTACTTAAAAATGCTTTTTCAAAAGGTTATAAACAGTCTGAAATAATTGAGCTTTTTAAAATCGGTAGTGGAAATATTGATACATTTCTCGAAGGCTTACCTGTAAAACGCAGCGCAAAGGTAATCGTTAAATATTTTGAAGATATCACTTCTATTCCTGATCCTAGTGAAGTGAATGCTAAGAAAAAAAAATTGTTTAGATTCGATGACATAGCAACTGAAAAGAATCAGACACCAGCTGATAATTTTTACACCCGAGGGAGGCATAATAATTGCAGCTCGATTTACTTGACTCAAAATTATTATTTATTACATCGTCAGTCGATACGGACGAATGCAAACCTATTGATTCTATTTGAATTACCAACTAACGATTTAAGAAATATTCATATGGACATTGTCTCAGGAGACATGTCCTTAGAAGAATTTATTGAATTTTGCAGTGATACTTTCAAAATTCCTTATAGCTACATAATGATAAACAAAGACGTTCACCCATTAAAGGGAAAATACTGTAGGAATTTGAACCAAGTTTATATTCCGAAAAAGTATTTTAAAGACTTTGTAAATACCTAGATTTGAAACACCAGCCTATACACACACATGGATTCAAGTATTGTAAATAGTTTATTACATATTTTAAACGTTTTATTGAAATTATATACTTCTTTAAAAATTTCATTAGCAAATCACTTTTTCTTGATCGTAACATTTTAAGTATTGAAATAATTTTGCAAAATAAGAATATTTTTTACTCTTCCAGTTAATTCGTAAAATCATGGATTTTGAGGCTTCACAAGGTCGTTCTTTAATTGCTGTAACCCTCCAAAAATCATGGATGAGGCTTTGAGGCTTTTCAAGGTCGGTCTTCAATTGCTGAAATCCTCCAAAAATCCTAAATTGTGCTGGCAGGCTCTTTCCCCTTACTACTGGCAATTTTCGTTTTGAGTGCAAAAAGAATTTATTCACTTAACGGCACAGAATTTACGTAATCAACACCTAATAACTTCGGTATTAAAGTGTCAAAGGGTTTGTGTTTACGTACACCTACTCAGTTAATCCCAATACAGACATGAAACGAGAGAGAAAAGGAAAAAAATTTTTTTACGGTCGTCAGAAATAAGCGTAAAGCACGGAAAGAAGGGAAAAAATTTTTTCTACCTACTGTGGCACATGAAACAAAAGACAGGAAACAGCATGAAAGGAAAAAAAATTTTAGAGCTACTCAGAGAAACATTAGCACGGTAAATCCACAGAAAAATTCTCAAGGAAACTACGACAATGGGAACTTATCACTACAATGATATACCAACATTCTCCTCTTTCACGTTTTCTCAAACACTTCTCGAGTTGAATTGTTTTTAAACTTGGGAGTCACCCAATATAAAATGTCACTCTGGCAAGGTCACCACTTTTACGTTTGATGGTCGGGGTAGACTTTACGATAATGCCCAACCATCAAAACGTAAATAATCTCGAGAAGTAAGTTTAAGAGCACGATAACGAGAGGGGAATGACGACAATTTTGGGGACTCAGCTTATAGATCTTTATTGGAAGAAGCCGGGAGGACCGATGCGTTCTTAATTCTGAAGAGCTTGACTGAGGTGGTGCAGTCCGTGCAGGCGAAGGCTCCGGCGAGTGACGAAGTTGACAGGGTGTGCGTGTGTGTGTTTTGTGGAAATCACTTTCAGAGTGCGGGCAAATTAGCAAACCAGAGAAATCAGTGGGATTTCGGAATAAGTTCCAAATCTGCTTAATTTGAGCAGGTGAAAGAAAATCAATTTGAGCCGGGATTGATGTTGGTAAATCGATCTTAATTGGTTTTGAAATTTAAGATCATTACACGCTGAAGATCAGTGTCCGTGGTTTTGAAACAGTTTAAACATTTAGCCAGTAATTAGGTAATATACCAGGCTGAAAACAGCTCGAAACCGAGGTGGAAGCAAGGTAAATAAAGCCCAGGTAAAAATCCGGCTCACGTCAGAACTAGGCAAAGTAAATGGTGAAACTCAAGGCTGAGTTAAATGGTAAGCTCAAGGCCCAGGGATGATGTGTTGTGGCGTTTGTTGACGTCGAAGAAATCTGGAATATTCGAAGACGCTGAATGATACATTCCCGGAGAGGCACCAAGAAAAACCCACAACAACTGTTCTCCTTAGCATTGCAACGGTAAATTCGCATCACGGAGAAACCCTGAGTTTTCCTACAGATTAACTCGAGCTATTTATTGCTCTTTTTGTTAAGCTCATGAAGAATAAGGATAGATTTAACCAGCTGGCAATAGCTCTTTCTCTATTGCTCTTGATTTAAAAATATAAGCATGACATTTAAGAATTTTGATAAGGTCATAATTGTTATTCATATTATGAAAACTATATGTGATTTAAGCGCACGATCGGCGATCCAATTTAAGCACACGATCAATAACAAAATGAATGAATATTAATGAATCCCGTAATTTATAATATGCCCGTACGAAAACCAACAGGCAGTCCTACACTGTCCACATGCCAATTATACTGAAAACACTGTGAGTATATACTTGCAGTGGAAAAGAAATATTTTGAATATATAAAGTGTAATCCTGAACATAAAAATGAACATGACACACACCATTCACGCTACGCCATCTTTGAGAATACTTCAGAATATGCCATGCCATTCGCACGAAATATCTACGAACTATTTGCACATCTTTAAATAACACAGCACTGGTAAAAATCACTTATAACTTAAACATGATGAAACACATAATTTTCTAATTCAGAATTCCTAAAGTAACACTTATTTTCACTTACGAGACGCTGACCCACACGAGACACACACAAGTAAGAAATGATGCTCCTACAATGGCGTCGGCTGTGGTGTTGCCATCACAACGACTTAAAACTCGAAACTGTCGATACTTATTTTCATTTTTGTGCTTTTACACAAAAACTTTTAAGATTACTAATTATAAGTAGAAAATTATTAATAATAATGTGAAGTAAGATTTTTAATGCCAATAATTCTGTTATTTAAATGTTAATGAGAAATTCACTGAATTTATACATTTTGTAGCTAATGCTACAAACGCTCCGGTTTTGAGTTACGAAAAAGGTATAAGGAAATTTTGTACACAATGTTACATTTCATCAGTTTATTAAAAAAAATCCGCTATTTCAAATTTTCAAATTTGTTTTTGCTTGGAAGTACCGCTATATCTTCGCTGAAATGCTAAGATAAAGTGCTACACTTAGAACGATGAGATCTGGGGTTCTATTCCCCGCAGCTGCTCGTTTAATGAATTTGCTGCAGCGAGCAGCTCCTCAAGTGATGAAGTAAACAAAGAACATGTGAAAAATAGGGTGTAGGGGTTGGGGAACTCTCCTGCACAATGAGCTAGGATTCCACTCAACTCATTTCCTACTTTCTGGCCAAATTAAGGGCAGAAAAATATTTATGGGGCGCGAGAATGAAATAGCGAATGAATCTACTGATAAAATTTGTCTTGTTTGTGTATCGTGTTCCAAATAAGGATGAATAATCCATTTTATTGAACAAACCTTGCAAGCTGTGCTTCAAAAAATCAGGAGATGATATGTTTAACATTCCTTTTGTCTTAAAGAGCTCTTATGCTAATTCCTGGACATGGCGGGAACAGTGCCCGACACAATGAAGCGCATCTTTAGCTCGATTGAGACAATGCATGGCGGATCATCAGCATCTGCTCCTCGCAAACTTGCCACTCGTCCGAGTACGAGACCACACCCTCTGCTCAGCACGAGCTGATTTTAACACGTTGACTTAAGCTGAAGTTCAGTATTCAGCTCAAATTTAAAGTCAAAAGTTGTTACCAATTTCATAAATACCAAAACATCAACTGAGTTCAGTAAATATAATTGATTTTAAGAGATTGTTAAAATTTTCCCACCAACCATCGATAGGTCGTTTCGCAGCAGGAAGAGCATAGGGCACGACGCACCGATGGGTCGCATCGCGAGCAACGTGATTATTATCGTGAATATTATCGTGATTATTATCGTGATTATTATCGCGTGATTATTATCGTGATTATTATCGTTATTATTATCGTGATTATTATCGCGAGCAACGTGATTGTTTCTGCTACGTAAACTAGAAAACTTTTACTGGCATTCCGATTCATTTTGCCAGGCTTCATTTCTCTTGAGCAGAGGACGCTTTCAATGGAATGAAACCTTGAAAACTTTGGTCACTTCTCTTGATCACTTAAAGAAATCTGTTTTATTTTTCAAGATATTAATCAACAAATCAAATAATAGTAGGGGAAACTTTTCTAAGCGAGTTTCACTTGCCCATATTTTCCCTCGACTGGAAATAACGTGCTTTAAATAAATAAACTGAATCAGTTATTGGGTCTTTTAACTTTAGTCGTGAAACCTTTTCTAAGTTAGTAAAAAACTACGGGCCTACGGATTTTGTTAACCAAAGAATTTTGAACCACGTCTTCCGAACAAAACAAGTTTTATTGAGCGTTTGGAAAATTATACAGCCAATTTTTAAAAAAATGTTATGCCCATGGATGAGCTTCATAAGTCCAGTTAAGAGATTCTATGAAACTGGCTGTTAAAGAAACAAATTTCAGGGTCTGAATTCTTAGTAGAACGCATGCAAGCGAACCAGAAAAAAAATCAAATTGTTTTATTTAATTTCTGAATAAAATGTTCTTAGCTTGAAAGCATTCTTATTTTCTGCATAGCTTCAATATTTTCTTCAATTATTAAATCTGATACAAATACGGAGCTTTGTGAAGCTTACTCTGCCATTTTTTTGATGTCACCAGTTAGACTTTATTCACTTGGTGTTAAAATATTGAATAAAATTCCGTATAAACTTGAGAAAAAGACAAGCTGCATGTGAGCGCGACGATTTAAAATTGACTTGGAGAGTAAAGCAAACGTAAAAAGAAAAGAGAGTTGTAAGAAAAAGTTCACTAATTGATGGAGGGATGATATGTACGAGCGAAATTTTACGGGAAAGAGACAGTCTCTTTGCTGCTTCCTTTCCTTTATATTAATAACAAAATCCAATTCTGGAGGTTGATAAAGTCGTAAAAAAGAATGAAAAATTGAGAATCAGAGAACGGAAAATTGAGTTCAGGTGCCGAAAGATGGGAATTAAATGATCGTGTTGGTAGTGATGGCGTGAGAGTGAGAGGGGCAGGAGTCAAAAAGCATTCTGAATACTTTCTGAATATGAGAGTTGACTCAAAAACCGGAAAGAAGTAACAATTGAATCTTTTGACCCTGACACGATGGAGGCAATACAGAAGGCAGGGTTGGTTTCTTCGAAGAAATAACGCGTGATTAAATTCTTAGCTTGTTCTTGTTCTGATTAAGTGTTGTTGAATATTTTCAATGTACTTCTACTGAACTTCAAATGAGTTCCTTGAAATCAATTCAAACACAACCATCCATCCCCAGCATTTATTGCTTAGAAAAAATGCCGATTTTTAAACAGTGTTTCAGATTATTATACATCGTCAATACCCATCATGATGAAATTGATTTTTGCGGTAAAAAATCTTTAATTGATATCCCGCACTTATTCACTTCCTCAAATTCATCTCTCAGAAGTGGATAAGTACCTTTTGGAGTTAGAACGTGGGTCTAATCTTAAGCAAACCAAAACCATGAAATACTGATTTTCAAAACTGATACAAAAGTTCATTAAAGGTAGGTGTAAGAATACCTCCTGGAAGATGGTACTAAGTAGATATTTTGGGCAACACCTCGGCTACATTATTTGAGCTGCACCGACACCTGGCCATGTATACTGTCTGAATGGCAATTTTCCACTGAGTCCTGTACAACCGCAATTTCCAATCACACTGCTATACGTACATATGTAAATAACGACAGGGATGCATCCGAGTGTGGAAGGTCTTTTGGCTTAAAAAGTTCACCGACGCAACTGAAGAGCATTTGAAACTGGGTAGGACGTTGTGAAAGACATATGCTGTCTGCATGTTGTGATGCAAATTTGTTTTGTCACCTTAAAGTTTTGACAATGAAAGACAACCGAAAAGAGTATCTTATTCTCCCAGCCTAACTTTTTCGCCGGAGCATGAATGTTTTTCGCCGCCTAAGCGATTTAATTACTGGGGTGGCGAAAAACATGCATGCAGGTGGCGAAAAACCTAGTCTGGGCCAGTGTTCTTTTATCGAAAGAAATTCGGGCCAAAATTCCAACATCGCATCGATGACAATTCCTGCTCTTTTCACACGAACACCAGCACGTACAGCAGCACCCAGAATGACTCACACTGATCCTCGAGCCTATCCGCAGTTATAAAAACGGCATAAAAAGTCATGGAAATTGGGTACGAGATAAAATCAGTTGCCAATGTTCCTTCTCTGAGGATGTTAAATTTTAGAGCTCGAGTTCAAATTCACATCCACTCGCTCTGGGTCCTTGAAGCCCTTCAGCACGCGAGCGAATTTTAGTGCCACTTAACCTACTGTAATTGTGCGCAGGCCCTGGTCGGCAATATGGCGTGGGTATTATCTGCACAGTTCATCGTATTCGCCGTAACTCATGGAAAGAATGGACCCATTAAACCCTCATAAGCGGGCCATGTTCCGGCTGCTTATGTCATTACACTGTTTTATTATTATGTTTTGCATGAGCTCGTTTAGGAACGGTTTGATCTAGCAAATGATAGTGTGGTTGACCCAGTGTTCTGTCTGGACCGCGGTCATCGCGGCTTCTTAAATGACGCGTTGCATGATTCCTTCGCAGACCGCCCATGCTACTGAGCAGTTTGAGGCTCATGAAGACGATGAAGCACAAATTAATGGGATTTTCAGAAGTTTTACTGGATTGTGCCACGGAATTTTGCTACTCGAGAACGTCTGAGGAAGCCACTGTTAGAAAGAAAGAAAGAAAGAAAGAAAGAAAGAAAGAAAGAAAGAAAAAAGAAAGAAAGAAAGAAAGAAAGAAAAGAAAAAATATTTATGTAAAAAAGTTGATGCATGAAATGTATTACAACACATTGGATTTTGAAAATTCCTGAATATAAAGGTCCTAATAATATTATTGATGGACAAACCATCCGAGGCATACTATAGCCGTGACAGGGTCAATTGTGTTATTGAGAGAGGATTTTTTACTCGTGGCATCTTATGATGAAATTCAATTGACAATCACGAATTACTAATTGAAAATTTCTTTAGTTAGATTTGGTTTCATGAAGATAAATATTAATCAACAAAGGCAAGGTAGGTTCGAACTCCTGACAGTTGATTTAGACTTCTGCGCTAGATCCTTAAATTTTCCCCTTAAAATTTCTTCATAGTTTAAAAAATTCAAGCAGTAGCTCATGACTTTATTCCTTACACCTATCGATATCGCTCACTACAATACACTGCTTCTCAAATGAAAGTTTTAACCGCTGCTCTTTATTAATTTCAATGTCGATTATTGTAAAACGTCAAAAAAGAGTAACATTTATTCCATCATTTTTAAAAAATGCTCATGTTGTACTGTATTACAGGTACGTTGATACCCACGGTACTTTATTTATTTCGAAGTCGATGACGGTAAAACTTTAAATAAGAGAAAACATTCATACCATCATTTTTAAAAACTGCTCTACAGCATCACTCACAGCATTTAATTGTTTCACTGCATAGATTCAAGAATGATGCCATCTCAGTCATCAGCACGGAGACATGCGGTCTTCATTTTTTCAAAGAGTATGATGAAGTCGCTCGATTAATTACTCATTGCTGTCCATCACACAGACCCAGTTTAAGTTTTCCACCGGAGCATGCATGTTTTTCGCCGCCTAAGCGATTTAATTACTTGGGCGGCGAAAAATATGCATGCAGGCGGCGGAAAAGTTGGACAGGGGATGGGACTTGACCACGTAGCTTAGACGCCATGATTTTTTTGCTTTGAATCAATGTTACGTTTTTTAAAACAGTGGTTCCGTTTTGTTTGTTCGAAATTGACAAATAGCTCGGATGCATCATAAACACATTTGAAATTTACTCGGCAAGAAATCTGATTCTTTTTGTTACTTCACGCCTATGATGTTCCAATAGCATAAAAATTTCCCTTGATTTAAATGAAAGTCTCTTCACCGATGAAAATCCCCAGTGTTCCATGAAGCATAGTTACAAATCACAAGTAGGTACATACTCGTACAACCAATTATGTTCCATCTCAACAGAAGATATTTGAGTACAGTTTTACCAACTCTTCCTGGTGCTGTACGTTTCCCGTGACACAACTTACTCAGAGAAATCGTTTCCGAGCTCGCTCGAAGACATTCAGCGGTTATCGCAAGTACTTGACAAGAAAGATATCGCAGGGCACTCTCGGCGATGGGACTCCCAGTTCATGAAGCCTAAAATACGGAGGTGCTGTTTCCGGACCCGAAAGTGGATCCGCAGGAACCGAGAAGAACTCGGCGTTTCCGCCATCGCGAAATTGAGGCAAACAGGATTCCAGGTTCATTTCGTAACGTTCCTGAGGTCGTCAGTGCGACTGTGCAAGTCAATCGAGGCCATCAATTTAAGCGGCCGGAAAATCAGAGTCCGAGTCTCGGGGTCCCATGCAGCAAAGTAGACCGAATTTTCTCCGCCAGGCTTGAGCGGCCAGGCTACAGCTTAGAGGAGTTTTCTTTTTTCGCAGTTATCATGTTACGCTGTAAAGATTACAAATAAGGAAGCTCATTTTTTAATGACGTTAATAAAGTATTTGTGAATAAATAAACATGGACGTTCAGTTTTCAGTGACGTTCTTAAACTATTAATAAATTATTCTACAAAAGTTAAAATGAGTTTTATTCATTGAGCTTTTTGCAGTGCCTCCAAAATGATCGTTTTGTGTAGAGTTCAGGGTAATATAAAAACAGCGCCGATTACATTTATCAAACATGACGACTCAGTCGATTTCCCTATGGTCCTTTTTTATATTATGATTAACACCACATATGAGAACCATTTTCTTATTTTTTAATTCATTCGCCCTCGATATGAGATCATTTTCTCACCTTTTGATTTGCTGCTTATATGAGATCTTTAAGCTTAGCTTTTCATTTGCCCCAAGTATGAGATCCCTTTTCTTATCGTTTGATTTGCAACAAACGTTAGACTACCTTTCTTATCTTTTGATTTGCTCTACAACGTGTGTTGTGATGCATATTTGTTTGGTAACGGTTAAAGTTATAGCATTGAAAGTCAATAGAATAAATTGGAATGACTTGCACATCACTACTATAAATAAGTTGTATAGAATATCAGCGGTTGAGACTTAGGAAAGTATTGGAAAGCCATAGTATAGCATGGCAAATCATGGGAAAACCATGTTAAAGCTTAGTTAGTCCTATATCTAATCCTGCCATTTTTTCTGACGGGCCGTGTGCACCCGTATACACAATACCAAACAAACAGTATCGTGCGATTTGTATGATATTCATGCTTATTTTAACGATAGCGCATTTAAACGAAATTTTTTATTCACCTTTGAACAATTTACGTTTTTCTTTAAGTTTCAAGGGGAAACACGTCTCTTTCAGTCATCAAAGTCTATCCTGGATATCAAGTTATCAAAGGGTATCCTGTATATCAAGTTATCAAAGGGCATCCTGTATATCGAGTTATCAAAGGGTGTCCTGGATATCGAGTTATCAAAAGGTATCCTGTATATCAAGTTATCAAAGGGTATCCTGGATATCAAGTTATCAAAGGGTATCCTGTATGTCAAGTTATCAAAGGGTATCCTGTATATCAAGTTATCAAAGGGCATCCTGTATATCGAGTTATCAAAGGGTATCCTGGATATCAAGTTATCCAAGGGTATCCTGTATATCGAGTTATCAAAGGGTATCCTGGATATCAAGTTATCAAAGGGCATCCTGTATATCGAGTTATCAAAGGGTATCCTGTATATCAAGTTATCAAAGGGTATCCTGTATATCAAGTTATCAAAGGTGTCGAGAATCTGTTAAGAATAATCAATTTTGCGAATTTAAAAATGAGGATTTAGGGAAAAATTTTAATTGTTTGTAATAAATTCGAGTTTTTTTAATGTGTAACAACTTTTGTTTGCTTGAACTAAAATTGTGAGTTTATAAAACCGTGGTCGGCGCAGTCCAATGATAAGAGTGGCTTGCTCGAACATGAGTGTAGGCCTGAATGTTTACATTCAACATAGATTTATGTGGCAGGCACTCGAGCTGGGTAGTGTTGTGCTTGGCAAGCAAACCCCTCGAGAGGCGAACAAGGAGTGCGGTGTAAGGTTACCACAAAAGGCAAAGGTTTGTTGACCATAGGCTGGCTGGAAGGGTAGGGGAGCAGAGGGTAGAGGCGTGAGAAAGCTCTTTCGCCAACGGACTTAGACTTCAAGAATTAACACACAAATAGGAGCGAAAAAAAAGGCGTGTTCAGCTCACAGCGAATAGGGAGAGTGCAACCTCGGGAGGAGCCAATAGGACAAAGCCGGCGAAGGTTGGAAGTGCAGGAGTGGTGCCATTGGTCATGATTAGAAAGAGGGTAGCCCCAAAAAGAGCACTTTTACTAGCATGAAAAGACGAGAGTCAGTAAGAGTTCGCGAGCATCTCGATAAGGTCCGTCGTAGCTAGGCATCATACTCTGCGTCGTAAATAGGTGTTAAATTAAATGTCATACTTGGAAAATAAGTGAGAAGCGAAACCTGTTGAGATATATTTTCTTGAAACAACACATTAAAAGTTAACATTTTTTTTACTTTTTGCAGAGGAAAGAAGATTCCGTAACGTGGAGGTTGTTCAAAGAAAAATGTTAATAACTTCGTAAGGGCGGGTAAGGCTCGTTCTTTTTCTTACGATAGATATCGCTGGAAACGATAGGTTCATGTAACGTAAAAGAGAGTCGGAGCATTTGAATTAAATGTGGAATATGTGCATATATATATATGTATGAGAAAATTGTAGAATCAAAGTAATTGTTAAAAATTTTGTTGCTCCACAGGAGGGCGGCTTTCCTTTCTCCTATTGATTGCAAGTACGACTTCTTCATAAGAACGTCCAAAGACAATTTATGCACTGTGTGAGAAACAGGGAATGAACTGAAGCTGCTCTGGGGTGACAGAACTTGTGATCCGAGGCTAGATGACAATCCATTGTTGACGTTGGAGTGCGCCGACCCATCAGTTAGGCATTATTTCATTATATGTGTTCCGTGTGTAATTTACTTGAGGGAATTGACCGGTCAATTAGGCAGAGTAGTATGTGTCGATATGCGTTACTTACAGTGTCAGTAAATTACGATTAATGTTTTGTACCAGGGTGCTCCATTATAAAGATTCCTTAGCATTTGATGGTGTTTAAAACCCCATTACGCCCGCACCACATCTCACCGAGGCAAAATAGCGCACTGAAACGCGCTGAGTAAGTGGGTCAGCTTTCGTCGGTGAGTACCACTCTGTTTTTAGTATATGTACTGTATGGGGTCGATTATGATTCATTATTTGTTGTGTTGTTTAGGTAATGTTTGGAGGTGTGCCATTCCCTCAATTCCGAGAACCTGATCTTCTTGTTAATGAAATGTTAACAAGGAGGAGGGTAACTTTCTCGTGACAACATAATTTGGTGAGATCAACACGATCGCTTTGTAATATTTTGCGAGTGTAGTATAGCAGTTGCATTGTATTTTTTTTGCGTTTGTTATTTCATGTGCAAAACGTACAGAAATTCAGTAGAGGTACATGTCTCGTAGTGATGATTTTCTGTGTTCCGGTGTGAGAAGCCAGCAAGCACACGGCCATATAGATCAAGAAAGTGAAAGTGGTTATAAAAGTGATAAGTTTGAGTGAGAAAATTCTGGTGTGTTCACTCGATTAATTTCAAAGTTTCAGTAAAAGTTTTACAGTGAGTAGGTGTGGAAAACATTTGAGTGATCGCAAATTTTTGAGTTTTTGGAGAAAGTGAATTGGAGAAGATCGACAATATGCCTGCGCGTGGGAGAAGGATCAACGACCGCAGAAATGCGCCAGCAACGCCACCACGACCCGAAGAGGAAGCAGTAAACATGCCCGTGGTAACGAGTTGCGTGGGAGCCATAGGTGCCAAATTTAGGAGGGGCGACGATGTAGGGGAACATATGGCGAGGTTGAAGTTTTTGACGGGCAATCTGAATAACAGCGAGCAGGTGAATGCCTTCTTCCTATGCCTGGGTCCACAAGAGGCAAAGGAATGCAATAGAATAATTGGTACACTAACGAACCTACGAGAAGCAGAAAGATGGCTGCGCTCATACGCCGACCAAGTGGAACATCCGACTCAAGCGCTGTTTGAAATAGTGACCAAGAAGCAAACAAGCCGAGAAGGAGTTTCAGAGTACCTGACGCGCCTAGAAAGGCTGTACAACGAGAATTATCTGGAACATCCGGAACGAATCCTTGTAGATTTGATGTGGCTCGGATTGAGGGAGAACATCACGAGACCCTTCCGAAGTGATGCGAGACCTACGACAGTACAAGAATTGAGGGACATGGCAATCGAAGTGGAAAATCGACGGATAGTACCAGTACCAAGGGAAACGACAGAGAAGAGGGAACCGGAGAGAGAGAGAGCGCAGCGAAGCGAGAGGAGGCCACAGCATGAGACTGCACGTGTCGACCATACGATGCGGCATTCACCACAACGGCCTAGAGGGTACCGCCAGGAAGTGCCACCCTGGAGAGAAAGGAACAGACAGATACGACACTCTCCTTATCATCGAAGAGGAAATTATGAAGCACCCCACTGGAGCGAAAAAGGCAGACTTAGGAGTCATCAGCACCAAATATACCACGCAAGAGAGCCACAGCCGCATCTGGAAGTACCACCTGCACCTGCAGTGGACTTAGCCCAGTATAGAGCAGTGCCACCGCCGTGCGTCAACTGTGGAAAATTTGGGCACCTAAGAGCTGATTGCAGAGTGCAACAGTTTGCAGGACAGCCAAAAAACGGAATAGGAGACCGTTAGCTTCACTAATAAATCCCAGCGTGATACTCCAAGTGAATGGTACACCTGTTACCGCACTTCTTGATACCGGAGCAAATATATGCTTGGTAAAAGAGCGTGTGGTTGCGGGGATTAAAAATGCTAGTGTGAAAGGAACATCGACTGCATTAAAAACAATTGGAGATGAACCCGTACCGGTGCTGGGAAAGATTAATGTGCCAATCAAAGTTAACGGTCAGAAAATTGTTCAGAGATGTTTTGTTGTGCGGGAAAATGCATTCCCAGGAGACCTGCTAATAGGAGTGGAAGTAATGAACAAAGTCAACGCAAAGCTAGACTTCGGAAAACGTAGGGCATCATTCTTTGGCACTTATGTGAACATGTTTTCAGCATCAGGACACGCTTCTCCGAAAATTCTGTGTGTAACGAGGGAAGAAACATCTGTCACTCTGGCTGAGGATATTACAGTGAAGCCTCGCGCGCAAACCATGGTGAAGTGCCGAGCAGATGGCAAGTTTGATGGGAAGGAAGTAATTTTAGAGCCTAAAATTAAGTGGGCGCCGTGCGTCGGAGCCACCGCTGCAAAGGTACAAAACGGGTATGTTTTGATGCCTGTACTTAATCCTTTTGCCAAAGAAATCGCTCTGACTGAAGGAGCAATAATTGCAACATGCCACGAAATCTCGAATGAAGATGCAACTGCAGAAGAAAACAATGCGGAAAATAGCGAAGCAGAAAATTGCCGCAGAGAGAAGCGCTTTCAGCAAATTGATGAGCTTAACCTCAGCCACTTGGATGCTGAAAAACAAGGACAAGTCAGAAACCTGTTGAAGGAATATCACAAGACGATTAGTGCAGACGAGATGGATATTGGCCATGTGAAAGGAGTGAAATACAAAATTTTGCTGAGTGATTACAGGCCAATTCAAACGAAAGGATGGCGTATTCCGTACTCCAGCCAAGAAATTATTGATAAAAAGGTCTCGGAGATGATCGAAAGTGGAGTTGTGCAAGAGAGTACAAGTGCTTGGAAAAACCCGCTCGTACTCGTAAAGAAGCCAGGAGGAGGCCACAGAGTTTGCCTTGATTTGCGAGCTGTAAACATGTGGGTGATAAACGAACATTATCCGATACCCCACATTGTAGGGACACTGGAGGAGGTGGCTGGCAAAGAATGCTATTCCATTGTCGATGCAAAATCAGCCTTCCATCAAATTGAGCTAGATGAAGAAAGTAAGCAGTACACGGCGTTTCAAACTCGACAAGGCAACTTCGAGTTCTCTAGGCTACCAATGGGACTTAAGTGCTCAACATCAGTGTACCAGAGAGTAATTTGTCATGTTCTGAAAAGGCAACTTGGAAAATTCGCCGCTATTTACTTGGACGACGTGTGCGTTAACTCTATGACTTTTGAGAGTCACCTAGAAAATTTAAGGGAAGTGTTGCACGAGTTTCAATGTGCCGGAGTAAAAATAGGCTTGGACAAGTGCAAATTTGCACAAAAACAAGTAAAATACCTAGGATGTTACATCAGTCGTGAGGGACTTATTCCAGACCCCAAAAACGTGGAGGCAATGCAGAGTTACCCTAGGCCGACTACCGCACGTAAAGTGTGCTCGTTCGTGGCAGCGCTTAATTTCTACCGGCGCTTCATTCCGCACTTTGCCACAACAGCTGCACCCCTTAATGCGCTGACTAAAAAGGGGACAAGGTTCCAGTGGAAGGAAGAACACGAACAAGCCTTCTGCAAACTTAAGCAGCTCATGATAGAAGCTCCAGTTCTGATGAAGCCTTCTCTAAATGAGACGTATTATTGAGCTGTGATGCCTCAAATGAGGGCTCTGGCGCGGTCCTTGCGCAAAAATGTAATGGTAAGGAACAACCGATTGGATACTTCAGCAAAAGATTCAATGATGCTGAAAAACGTTATTCAATCACTGAACGTGAAGGATTAGCAGTAGTAGCGGCTGTGAATCACTTTTCACCTTACCTGTACGGCAATAAATTTGTTGTGATTACTGACCACACGGCTCTCAAATATTTGTTCAAAGGTAAAAATACCAAGAACAACAGAATTATGAGATGGGCCCTAACACTCTCTCAATATGATTTTGAGGTGATTTATCGGCCAGGAACTCAGAACGTGGTGCCCGACGCGTTGTCGAGAAATATTGCGAACGATAACGAAGAAGAAAATCGAGACGACGAAGCCCCTAAAACAGTGTTCGTCACGACGATGTTAGATGAAACTCCCAATGTAAAAGAGGCGGAAAGTAAGTTGCAGAAAGAAAATGTGAGAGCAGAGCAATTGAAAGATCCCGTTTGGGGGCCAGTACTGAGGTATCTTGGAGGTGACAAATTAGGGGACGCTCCAAGTCTCGCTCTGAAAGCCGAAATCTTCACTGACGGAGGCATCTTGCATTTCAGGAAGACGCAACGCAAGCCTAACAGAACAAGGCACCTGATCGTGGTGCCAGACGCTCTGAGAGAAGCAGCAATAACGTTAGCGCATGATAGCACAATTGGTGCACACCAAGGTCGTGCTAAAACGTGGAAAAAGCTCATGGAATTCGGGTACTGGATTAACATGGCGCGTGACGTTAACAAGTACGTCGATTCGTGCATGCAATGTCAAAAACGTAAGATCAACAATCGCATTTGTGTTAGCATGGGTTCATTCCCTGAAATTGACAAGCCTCTGGACAGAATAGGCGTTGATTTAATCGAAATGCCTGTCTCGAACGAGGGACACAAGTACATCCTAACAGTGGTCGATCACTTTAGTAGATATGTTGCAGCGTTTCCGCTCAGAAGCAAGACCACTGAGGAAGTAACGAAAGCGTTGACTAAGTTCGTTACTACGTACGGCCCAGCGAAGACGCTCATCTCAGACAGGGGAACCGAGTTCACGTCAGCTTTGTTCAGAAATGTGTGTGAAAAATTGAAAATAAAATACTACAACACATCAGCATATCATCCCCAATCAAACGGAATGACGGAACGGCAGAATCAGAATATCAAGACTGTTTTATCACACCTTGCCGCCAATGATCAATCCTCGTGGCCTGATGCACTTCCTTGGACGTGTCTGGCACTGAACACCAGCTACCAGAGCGTCATTGAAGAAATTCCATTCTATTTATTCTTTGGTAGGGATGCAGAAATTCCTTTTGTTGACTGGTTAAAAACCCCTCGCATGGATTACTCTCTAGGTGAGAATTACAGTGCCGAGGTAAGCTTACGACTCCACAATGCGTTCAACATGGTGAAGGTAAAATCTAAAGCCTCACACGATAAATCGGTGCAGTTAAAGGAGCGCGGAGTGAAGAACAGTCAGGTACAAGTTGGCGATATTGTGTTGCTGCATAATCCAACGGGAAAGGCTGAAGTTGCAAATGCATGGCCTACCGACTGGCTCGGCCCTTACCGGATTACAGTAAAAACAGAGACGAATGCCACAATAAAGGCGCTCTATAGTAACTGCGAGAGAAGAGTTCACCTCGATAGATTGAAAATTGCCCACTTGAGAGGTGAAGCTTACCCCTGCAACCAGAATGCCGCGGCGCCGCCAAATGCCGGATGTGAAGCTATCGACAGCGAGGACGAAGATATGCCAGAAAACGCTGCGAATGAACAGGCTACGTCGGTGACGCAGCGAAAATATAACTTACGTTCTAGGTGTAGGTGAATCGTCGGCCAAAAATGATCAGCTGCAATGAATTAAGTTCATGAATTTTTTGATTTTTCAGGATGTTTCCTTCGTGTGTAATTTTAGATGTGTTCTTCAATAGGAAGACGTGTTCGAGTTTCGTATTATCATAGTTTGCACTCGCAAGAGTGAGATGTGTTTTTCAGTAGTTGTATGTGTTACTAGTTGTGGGTGAAGTTGAATTTCTGCTCACGAGCGATCTTGTTGGAAACGAGAGGCTTGTAGGAGTGTTCTGATCTCACGCTGTACTTGAAATTTCATTCTATTGTTGCTAAGATAAGAGAAATTGAGCTTTTCAGTAGTTTGCTGTCGTGTGCTTCTCAAAAGGAATGCCATGTGACTTTTTGTAGGATGCTTATATGCTCGCCAGCTTCTCGTGAAGCGTGCGCACTTCATACGAAACAGCTCTAGCGAATGAATTAAGTTTCATCAGAAGTTCTTAGGCTGAGGCTATCTCAGGCTAGCTGATTTTATCTGTACCTTTAGACCGTTCATTTTCACAACGGGGAAATAAGTTTAGCGTCATATTAAAATTTCGTATTCTTTTGTACTGTAGCGTTGAATTTCTGACTCTGTGTCTTACTCTTGCCCTGAAAGAATATCGTAAACACGGTATTCCGGAAGGAATTATTCTCCTCTTACTCTGTAGAAGTATAGTACATTTCTTTTCAGACTTAAGGAATTAATTTCTTGGTAGATTAGCGTAGTATGTACTTCAGCACAGAACAGGCCGGAACAATTGCATAACACGAATACGTCTCGTATGAGCAGCAAATTAAGGAAGGATCACGTGGAATATAAGTAATTATTTACAAGAACGAAGAAGATAGAACAACAACACGACATGGGAGACACATTGCACCTGCGTTGGAGATGTTTAAAAGGATTGCCCAAATTCAAGCGTTGCAGTGAGAGGCGACAAAGACGAATGTATAGCTGGAAATTTCACATCATGCTTAAGAAGGACGCCGGACGCACAAGTAATTACCTCGGAGCCGCTTGTGGTTGAGCTGTAGCTGAGCCAACTGGCCACTAACAAGCTAGAGCAGGAAGGAAATCTCGACTAATTAGCACTCATGCTTCGAAGTGGAAAACACCACAGAACGACGCAGCAACAGCGTGAGGACGGAAGAAGGAGTGAAAATAAAGCAGATTATTTATTCTAGGGTGCCAAACTGTAATAGCGTTCAAAAATGCTTTTATAAAATGGGCACTCTTATGAAACAGTGACAGTACTTTGCATTGTTGAGTATTGTAACTGACTTGAATAATGTGGAGTTTGCGTCGCAACATTTATGCCTGGTAAGGCATTCCTGAAATTCGAATGCAAGTTCCTGTGAATTTTGACTAGGCAAATTATCACATTGGAATATTGAAGCCGCACTTTTAGGCATCTCTATTTATACGTGAAATAAAAATTAAAAGAGATTACGTCGGATGGCCTTTGAATGATACGTACGATCTTCAAAGAATATTAACCCATGGAATTCTCGCACTAATAAGAGTGGTTACTAAGAGAAAATAAAATATGAGCTGGTGTCTGCCAGAGTTTCTACGTCGATGTCAAGGAATACTGAGATTCTACGTCGAAATCGAGGAATACTGAGAGGAGTTCCACTGGATTCCACAGCGCATACAGGATACCACCGCCGGATATACCTCGGACTCTTCAGGATTACTTCGTAGGATGCAGAACCCTATCGCGAAGGGAAACTGCAGTGAAGGAAACTATCGACGATTCGACTCGTATTTTCCGCCAGATCAATATAACTTACTGACGTATCGATTTGTCTGATCAACGAATCGACGTTCATGAGTAATCTGGCGATTAAAAAACTGAGTTGAATAAACCTCATAAAATATATGTGAAACATTGCATTTGACATGATTTAGTGGTAATTTGAATCGTGATAATGATCCATCTTACAAAACGCAATCGTGTAGTAATGTGGTGTATAGAAATTTTATCCGAGTCTGCATATTGGGCTCGCAATACTTCCTCCTGAAATTAAGCACTCATCTTCAACGCGCGTGTGAAGCTATTGAAATGCCAGAAGAGAGGCATGGAAGAAAAGCAAATTCGTCAGTTATACCAAAGGAGTTCACATCGAACCGCCAACTGCAGCGGCAAGGATTTGGAGAACAGAAAACGCAAGCGTAAATTGAAACTACGAGACATAAAATCATCGATACTTTAGGATGTCTGAGGAGTGGGAAAGGTGCCCGTGAAATTTGTGAATGTTATTAGGGTTAAGTACTCAAGCATTTAGGACGCACTTTACTTCGGCGGGAAAAACAGATACATCGGTTAGAAGAACACGACACAATATATCACGCTGTGGCTGATAGTAATGATTGTAGTGTTAATTGTAAGGTACCCTGTTTCTGCGGAACAAAGTTTAGATGATAATGTGCTTAAGTAGAATTTACCATGTGTGTCTTATATTGGCTGCATACTGTAGTACTTATTATTCAATAAATAGCTGAAAGCTAATTAAAAAAAAATTGTCAGGCCAATTTTTTAACTCTAGGAGGGCCGTCTGTCGAGAATCTGTTAAGAATAATCAATTTTGCGAATTTAAAAATGAGGATTTAAGGAAAAATTTTAATTGTTTGTAATAAATTCGAGTTTTTTTAATGTGTAACAACTTTTGTTTGCTTGAACTAAAATTGTGAGTTTATAAAACCGTGGTCGGCGCAGTCCAATGATAAGAGTGGCTTGCTCGAACATGAGTGTAGGCCTGAATGTTTACATTCAACATAGATTTATGTGGCAGGCACTCGAGCTGGGTAGTGTTGTGCTTGGCAAGCAAACCCCTCGAGAGGCGAACAAGGAGTGCGGTGTAGGGTTACCACAAAAGGCAAAGGTTTGTTGACCATAGGCTGGCTGGAAGGGTAGGGGAGCAGAGGGTAGAGGCGTGAGAAAGCTCTTTCGCCAACGGACTTAGACTTCAAGAATTAACACACAAATAGGGGCGAAAAAAAAGGCGTGTTCAGCTCACAGCGAATAGGGAGAGTGCAACCTCGGGAGGAGCCAATAGGACAAAGCCGGCGAAGGTTGGAAGTGCAGGAGTGGTGCCATTGGTCATGATTAGAAAGAGGGTAGCCCCAAAAAGAGCACTTTTACTAGCATGAAAAGACGAGAGTCAGTAAGAGTTGGCGAGCATCTCGATGAGGTCCGTCGTAGCTAGGCATCATACTCTGCGTCGTAAATAGGTGTTAAATTAAATGTCATACTTGGAAAATAAGTGAGAAGCGAAACCTGTTGAGATAGATTTTCTTGAAACAACACATTAAAAGTTAACATTTTTTTTCACTTTTTGCAGAGGAAAGAAGATTCCGTAACGTGGAGGTTGTTCAAAGAAAAATGTTAATAACTTCGTAAGGGCGGGTAAGGCTCGTTCTTTTTCTTACGATAGATATCGCTGGAAACGATAGGTTCATGTAACGTAAAAGAGAGTTGAAGCATTTGAATTAAATGTGGAATATGTGCATATATATATATGTATGAGAAAATTGTAGAATCAAAGTAATTGTTAAAAATTTTGTTGCTCCACAGGAGGGCGGCTTTCCTTTCTCCTATTGATTGCAAGTACGACTTCTTCATAAGAACGTCCAAAGACAATTTATGCACTGTGTGAGAAACAGGGAATGAACTGAAGCTGCTCTGGGGTGACAGAACTTGTGATCCGAGGCTAGATGACAATCCATTGTTGACGTTGGAGTGCGCCGACCCATCAGTTAGGCATTATTTCATTATATGTGTTCCGTGTGTAATTTACTTGAGGGAATTGACCGGTCAATTAGGCAGAGTAGTATGTGTCGAAATGCGTTACTTACAGTGTCAGTAAATTACGATTAATGTTTTGTACCAGGGTGCTCCATTATAAAGATTCCTTAGCATTTGATGGTGTTTAAAAACCCCATTACGCCCGCACCACATCTCACCGAGGCAAAATAGCGCACTGAAACGCGCTGAGTAAGTGGGTCAGCTTTCGTCGGTGAGTACCACTCTGTTTTTAGTATATGTACTGTATGGGGTCGATTATGATTCATTATTTGTTGTGTTGTTTAGGTAATGTTTGGAGGTGTGCCATTCCCTCAATTCCGAGAACCTGATCTTCTTGTTAATGAAATGTTAACAAGGAGGAGGGTAACTTTCTCGTGACAAAGGGCATCCTGTATATCGAGTTATCAAAGGGTATCCAGGATATCAAGTTATCAAAGTCTATCCTGGATTTCAAGTTACCAAAGTCTCTCCTGGATATCAAGTTATCAAAGGGTATCCTGGGTATCAAGTTATCAAAGTCTATCCTGGGTATCAAGTTATGAAAGTCTATCCTGGACATCAAGTTATCAAAAGGTAGGATATCAAGTTATCTATGGGTATCCCATTTATTGAGGTTAGGTTGGTTATTTATGGATATTACTTAATACCATACATTCAATTTAGCGAAAAATCCTTAATTTTCGCTTAAAACTGCCCCTGGGTAGGCGATATATGGCGGTAGACCTAACGCGATAGATGGCGGTAGCTCCTTTCCTAGAGTGTCTGCAACTTTGCAACAGCTCCCTTAACATATGTCCTCCCTTAACTCCCCAGCTGCTGATATCCACTGCATCAACTCACGCCAAAGTCCACACTCCCCCAAAACACACTCCGTTCTTGGCGTCCGTTCCCTGGAGGAAACTAAGTTCCATTAAATATAACGGATCCATTGTGCCTCAAAGTTGCACTCCGCCGTAAAACCTCACTCGCAAGTAATGTCGTGCTGTATCCCAGCTACAAACTGCGGTCCAATTGCCGCTGTGTTCTAAAGTCGTAATCTCACGATTTATTGAAGCGAGCAATTTCTCTTGGAGACGCGGAAGTAATTATATTCTCGGTCCATAGCGCCATTCTCTGCAAGAACATTTGTGAAAAACAACCTTAGACTACACAGCTAGCCAGCGACAGATGTGCACGAGCTTCTCAGTTTCAATATAAGATAATCTACTTGTCGTAGTCCCAAAATGCAGGAGAATGTTTGAGACAAACGTTGCGGATATTATACCAGCAACACGGTGTGAATTTTTGGATTAATTTAGTAGGATGTCCAGTAAGAGTTGGTTCATTAGCGCGCAAAACAAGCTACTGAGGGGTCTTGGAATTACTCTACTTTCAACTAAAGAAAATCATCTCAACCGTAAAGTGACGCACGATATACGTTAATTTTGGTCCCATTAAATTGTTCAACAAGAGTCAAAATCTGCGCGAAGCTCATATTCATTTTTAAATTCATAAATGATGAAGTTAGTCAGATACTTTTATTACTTAAGTAAACCAAATTCATGTATGATGAAGTTAGTCAGCTTTTATTAATTAAAATAAGCCTTTAAAAAACCTAAAAGTAATAAAGTGCTATGAATTAAAGTAATATTAATTAATTAAACTATGGGATGTTATTAAAACAATTTAATGTCGCTGAGAATGAGAATAATTGCCCTTCATTAATCATTATTCGAATGATCATTATTTGATTAATTAAATCGATATTGTATGTATGGTGAGATCTTCATGATAAATTAGCGCTTGCAATAGGGCTGTGTTAGTGAGACTATAGGCTATGAAATTAAATATTTGAATTTATAACGCTCTGATGGCTCTTTTTTTATAGAGTAAAAAGTATATTGGTTTTATTTTCATCAGTTCCGTGCCATGTTTCTATTCGGTATTGTAAGTATGGTGGGATGGTTAATCTATACTATAACAAGAGCCGCGTCTGTCCGTCTGTCCGAAGCCAGCCTGCAGTGTGTGATGAGCGTATCTGTGATACAAGCTCCAGTCCTATATATTTTGACGGGCCGTGTTCACGCGGCCTCATCAACTCTAGAGAGATTGATTTTTTATATTTTTTACCGCCTTTCTTTCATTTATATTTCAAATAAAGGGGGTGAACTAGTAACTATAACAGCGCAAATTATCTCCAGGAAGAAATTCAGCCGGAGCCCGTAGCACAGCCTGTGGCGGCCGCTGTTGAGTGAGGTGAGGCAGGGATAGAAGGTAGGGCGGTTGCGGGGAGTAACCCCGGAGCCGGGTAGAAAGAAGAAAGAAAGGAAGCAAGAAAGAAAAAGAAAAGAAAGAAAGGAAAAGAAAAAAGGAAAAAACGAAAATAAGAAAGAAAGGAAGCTAGAAAGAAAGAAAAGAAATGAAGAAGAAATAAAAAATAAGAATCTCAGATTCGCGATCACACTGAAATTCTCCATTACGTGTTCACAGCTAAAAACTCAGCGGCCATTAACAGCATCGCTAAAAGAGGGCGTTTTTACGTTGCTGAAAAATGACGCTATGTTCCGATCACTCAGAGGCACGTCATATCATTCACTGGGCTCGAATGCTGTATAATTAATGTCAGGCTATAACGATCATCCACGGTCGAGATGGATTCCATTTCACGCACCAAGGTCGTATGGCGCGTAATGGGCTTGGTCCTTTTCCCTATGGGAAGAAACACTGCGTTAGCGGGGGCTCAAAATTTCATGGTTTGGAAATTTCGGTTAATTGAAATGCAAGGGTTTCAAAATTTCAATTTTTTCAAATGCAAGGGCTCAAAAATGTCGAGGTTTTAAAATTTCGATTATTTCGAATGCAAGGGCTTAAAAATTTCAAGGTTTTAAAATTTCCATTATTTCAAATGCAAGGGCTAAAAATTTTTGTTTGTTTCGAAGGAAATATGAGTCCTGTTAAGCCTATATCGCTGTAACAAAATCGTTTGCACTTCGAATGTTCGTAAGATTTGATATTATGCTCACTCACACCCGTGTGGCTATTTTTAAAACATTCTTCCTGCGTCGAGAATCTTAAGTCATTGATGAGTTGTGCGCGTTAAATCGCTTGGATTAAAGTTGATTTGCTCTACATGAATGAAAATCCGTGATTTTTCAACTGCTAATCCGTGTTTTTTTCAATTAAAAATTTGTGTTTTTAATTAAAAATCCGTGTTTTTTCAAACACAAATCCGTGTTATTTTTCAATTGCAAATCCGTATATTTTAAATTAAAAATCCATGTTTTTCCAATTGCAAATCAGTGTTTTTTCAATTACAATCAAGGCGCTGACACACATTCTAGGGGCCAGAGGAATGAATTAGAGAACCTTCTTCGCAAAACAACGTTAAGTAAACCAAATTCAAGACTGTTACGTATGACAAACTCAAGAATGTTCTGCTTAGAAACTAAGAACCTCAAGAATTCTTTGAAGAATTCTTGACAAACTCAGTAATGAAATGTTTGGAAGGAAGAGGAAACTTTTTTGACTCGAGAGTCAGTCCGGCAGAACTCTTGTCAAAAACTCTATCACTTTCAAACGACCATCGCCAATTTTGATGCTTGCACGATAAAACATAGAACTTCATCTCCAATAAGTACATAGTAGAAGTTGATGAGAGCAGTGTAATTGAGAATGAAGGAAAGAAGAAAGAGAGGATGTTTCAGTCCAGTCAAGCCTGATACATAACATCTTGCTCTGAGAAATTTTTTGCCCCAAAACCGCGGTACTTTTGTGTGTCAAGTTGTGACAACATGACAACACTATCGAGCAGTTGATACACACAGAGAACAACTTCAACACATGACATCATGCCAACATGACATCATGCCAACATGACATCATGCCAACATGACATCATGCCAACACGATAACATGACTCCATTCACAAAATCTAAAAACATTTCGGTTTTCTACAAAAAATTTCGAGCTGTTTGAAACGTGAATATGTAATTTAACTCTCTCAACCACTTTAGTATGAGGTCAAAAGAAAAACTCTCCAGTGAATCAAAAAATTTCGAACCTTTTGAGACGCACAGGTGTGTCAAAAATTTCTCTCAGTGTAGGTGCAAGTTTGTGAGGGTAAACAATTTATACACTTTATTTACCACAAGCGATACAGAAATAGGTTGTCTCTTCAATCTAGTACAATGGACACATTTGAGTATAGCTACTTGTGGGCCCGAATAAGTTCGGCGACTTCCAGGGCATCCTATCATCAAAAGCTATTTTAAAAATTTTCAGTTATGTTTAACCTAATTTACTTAACCTAGGGGCATACAAAACTGATCATCAATATATAAAATAGCAAGGATAGTCGCTTTTAAAAGATCCATTATCAGTTAGTTGTTTAATAAATAGAAGAACCTAAAATGATATATAAAATTGAACGTTTCGACTACAGGAGTCGAAACGTTCAATTTTATATATCATTTTAGGTTCTTCTATTTATTAAACAAATAACTGATAATGGATCTTTTAAAAGCGACTATCCTTGCTATTTTATTTATTGTTAGACTTTGCAAAAAGCAAAACTTGGATGTGTGAAGACTGATCATGTTTCGATGCTTAATTAAAAAATAGTTAATATGAGCTAGATGGGAACAGTATATTCAAGAAAAGCGATTAAGAGCATAAGATCTATATTATTAATCATGGCAGATTACCTCATTAAGATAAGCCATTTACTAAAGGAAAAAAAATTGACTTAAACTACCAGCAGAATGTTGTAGCAGAATGCTCCATGGAGCACTTGTCCATTAACAATAATAATTATTATTGCAAGTGAGCATGCGATCAAAGGATGCAAAGGCAGCAGTTCTGTTCGAGTATCCTCGTTGTTTTCAGTAGATAAAAGTGGTCTCATTGTTGAGCAGGAATATTCAGTCTACATTTGTGCAGTGTAAATTCTGAATTCTAAAAACTTAAAAATAACGAAATGGTTGAATGAAAATCCTCTTTTGTAGCAGTGCGCAGAGTTCGTTTCAAGTTAATTACTGTCATCGGACATTGCACATTGCTGTCGAGGTGGACTTTCATTCAACAGTTTCTCAGTTTTTAAATATTTAGAACCCACAATTTACATTGCACAAATGTAGCATTTTATAATAATAAAACGCAATACATCAAAAAGAAATGAACTAAAGGCCTTTTGGAGTACTTGTGTGCAGCGCCGATGACAGTTCACAACACTCACTTCTTGACTTCGTATTGCAGTAAGTGAAAAATTTCTCATAAACTTGAAGTTTTTTAAAGACCAAGGCAGTTTGTTTTCAACTGACACAAGGTTATCAACACTATCGAGCAGTTGATACACACAGAGAACAACTTCAGCACATGACATCATGCCAACACGATAACATGACAATTTCATAATATGAGGACATGACAACATGACATCATGCCAGCATAACAGCATGACAACAACAACACGACAAGATGACAACACGAGGCCATGTCAAAATAACAGCATGACAACATGACAAGAATGACAACAGGACAACATGACAACACAACAAACTGCGACGAATTCTAGCCGAGTTTCACAAAGCGCGGCCGAGCTCAGCAGCGTTCATTTCAACGCAAAGTCAGCACAGCTCGAGCTTTGACTGTAGTGAAGCATCAGAAACATGGCAAGCAATTGCATATCACGGGTAAAAAATTTACTTCATTGTGAGCAGTTGCATGTTACTGATGATGGAATAGAAAAAAAGTCTTAATATGCTAGGTATCATGCACAAGCATAATTTTTAGGAGGTTTCGTATGGGAATCATCAGTGGTAATATGTAGGTATGATGACAAACGTCCTCAGCTTTAGAGGTTCCACACATGAGTCAAAGATTTGCAATTCGCCGAATTTTCAACACATCTCGAAAGCTGAACCCAAAGGTCACAACAAGCTTAAATCCCCTGGAATGCGTGTCGGCGCTGGAATTCCACACTCAGAAGTTTAAACAATTTAAACAATTTAAACAATTTATTTACCACAGGAGATACAGAGGTAGAATGTTTCTTAAGTCTAGTACAATGGACAAGTTTGAATATAGCTACCTGTGGGCCCGAATAAGTTCAGCGACTTCTGGGGCATCCTACCATCAACATTATTCTAAGGTGTACAATAATGTTTAACCTAAATCACTTAACCTAGTTTCACATTAGACTGATCAGTGAGATAATTCAATCGATATCAGATATTTCATTTTACAATATAGGTTATATGGACTATATTTAACAGTACATTCGATAAAAGATTTAACAGCAGACTGAAGGCGAATTGCATATTACCCATGGCAAATTTCATTATTGGAAACAGTCATGTTGGAGACAAGATTTGACTTGGTGATCTTACATGACTAATATTCCGATAGGAAGTGAGTCTCGAGATTTCTTTTGAATACCTTGTAAGAATTACTATCACGGATCTCCGCAGGTATTGAGTTCCAAGTTTTAGTTCCAACGAAGAGGATACTGTGTTGCGACCGGGCCTTTGAATAATAAGGAAGCATGAATTTACTTCTATTTCGGGTTAAATGGTCGTGATGACCAGTTTGCGCACTTAATAATAGTTTCAGGCTATTGTCGCCATCATTTCTTAATGTTTTTTAAATAAAATTACAAATGGAGATTTTATAGAGATCTGGAAGTTTAAGTATTTGTAAATTTTTGAATGAATCATTTGTGTGAGCATTATATTCTAGATTCTTTACCGCTCTGATTGCTCTTTTTTGCAGAGTAGAAATTATATTGGTTTTATTTTTATCAGTTCCGTGCCATGCTTCTATTCCGTACTGCAAGTATGGTGAAATGAGCGTTCGGTAGAGCATTCGTAAAGCTGTTTCAGGCAGGTAATTTTTAACTTTATTCAGGATTCCGATGGATTTCGATAATTTAGAACTAATATGAGCGATGTGCTCTTTAAAGGTCAGATGTTTATCTATTATGATGCCCAGAAACTTGCATGAGTTGGTTTCTTCGATTTCACCTTCGCCAATTTTTATGTGTGGGAGAGATATGCTTTTCTTGTATGAGAATGTAATATACTTTGTTTTTTCGATGTTGAGGCTTATTTTATTAGCTTTAAGCCATAATGAAACCTTATGGAGTTCATTATTTATGCTCTCCGCAATCATAGCGGGATTTTGGCTCGGAAGGACCGTAGAAAGCGTGCTGTCATCGGCAAAAAGTATGAATTTGAAAAATGATGTTGATTTGATAATATCATTTATAAATATCAGAAATAGGAGAGGCCCTAGGACAGACCCTTGTGGAACTCCATGGCTAATTGTCTGTGGGTCCGATTTTGCGTCGTCAACGACAACGTATTGCTTCCGATTTGTTAGGTATGATTTGAACCAATCATGGGCAATTCCTCGAATGCCATAACAGTGTAGTTTCGAGAGTAATATCTTATGGTCCACACAGTCGAATGCTTTTCGAAAGTCAAGAAAAACGGAGAAAACAAGCTTTCCTTCATCTATATTAGAGTAAAGGTACTGTAAATGATTTAATACAGCTTGTGTCGTTGATTTCTTAGAACGAAAACCGAATTGTCCGTCATAGAGAAAAGATTTTTGTTCAAAATACGAATACACTTTTTTATACACAATTTTTTCAAATATTTTGCTCATAATTGGTAAAACAGAGATAGGTCTATAACTATTAACGCAGTTTTTATCACCATTTTTAAAAATAGGGGTGACTCTGGCAGTTTTGAGAGAGTTGGGGAAGATACCTTGAGAAAGCGAATGGTTGATAATATCAGATATGCACGGTGCTATTATATCAGCAATAGACTTAATAATTTTAGCTGAAAATGTATTTAATCAATTTGATTTATTTTTCAAGTTGTTTATGCATGTAATTACATCGGAGGGGTTAGTTGGCGGGAAAAAGAAAGAGTTGTGTTCACGGACATGGTCCATGTATTGCAAGTGGTCTGTAGGTTCACTAACGACACTATCGGCCATATTTTTTCCTATATTTATAAAAAAGTTGTTGAACACTGTTGCAATATCTTGTTTATCATGATATTTTACATTTTCGTGAACGATGGATTCAATTGTTTTTTTAGCGTTATTATTCGGTCTATAGCATGAATTAAGCAGGCGCCAAGTTTTTTTAATATCAGTTTTGTAGTCAGTGAATTTGCGCGTAAAGTAGTTTTGTTTCGATGTTCGTATTTGATTTGTCACATGATTCCTGAATCTGTTATACGTTAATCTAGAGATTCGTCCTTCGTATAGTAAGGCTAAGTATGCTTGACGTTTCTTTATATTGATCACGATATCTTCAGTAATCCAAGGTTTTTGTCTATTTTTCGGCGTAATTGTGCGGGTGATTATTGGACAACATTGGTTATATGCGGTTGTTATAGTTTCAGTTAGTTTTAGTATTGCTTGGTCAATGTTAATCGCATTATTGTCTAGTTCATGGATGTCCAATGATGGCATTAATTCTTCTAGAACAGTTCGCATTGTCCCCAAGTTATATTCGTTTATACAACGATATGAAAAAGTCTCAGCATGTGGGCTGTTGCAGGGACTATAGACATTCTTCTTGATGAGAAACACCGGAAAATGGTCAGATAAGTCAGAAATTATTATTCCTGTAAGAAAATCAGTAGGATCTAACATAAAAATATTATCGAGCAACGTGGCAGATTCGGATGTAATACGCGTAGGTTTCGTGATGATTGGAAGGAAGGAGTTAGACTGAAAAACATTTATGAAGTTTGAGATTTGTTCACAGCTTTTATATTGAAAAAGATCGTAGTTGAAATCCCCGCAAATTATTATGTCATTGTATAGAGATTTGTTAAACTGAGATATTATGCTTTGAAGCTCGTTCAGGAAAGAAATGTTGCAAGCTGTTGGGGGCCTATTAGTTCTATAGTTAGTTCTATAGACACGCGGGACTCAAAAATTGGTCCTCAAGACACATGAGACTCAAAAATTAGTCCTCAATCGACATGAGACTCAAAAATTAGACCTCAATAGAAATGGAACTCAAAAATCAAACCTCAATACACACGAGACTCAAAAATGAGTCCTCAATCGACACGAAACTCAAAAATTCAACTTCAATACACACGGGATTCAATGTGCAACAACAAGAACGATGTGTGCTGAATAATTAGGAAGAGGTTACAGTGAGACTTCTGCTGCGTCTGTAACCTGATATTAGCCAACGCCTCACATCTGCCCGTAACATTCTTGTTCATTTCATGGTGAGCATTTGCATATGACAGGTCAAACATTCTTGTTCACTTCATGACTCATGAGAGTAATTACATATGACAGGTCAAACATTCTTGTTCATTTCATGACTCATGAGAGTAATTACATATCACAGGTCAAACATTCTTGTTCACTTCATGACTCATGAGAGTAATTACATATCACAGGTCAAACATTCTTGTTCACTTCATGACTCATGAGAGTAATTACATATCACAGGTCAAACATTCTTGTTCACTTCATGACTCATGAGAGTAATTATAAATCACACGTAAAGCTTCAGAGTGCGTCTACTGAGGCTGTCTGCACAACAATCGGAGCGACAAATGGCGGCTGATGAGCGGCAATTTGCGGGCCAAGTCAGAGGAGAGCCAAATTTGCTTCCATTCAAGCCAACTACGCCTCACATTCTCGGTGATTGGACCCTCTTGATTATGAGCTGCTAGATCGGCATGTTGTCTAAAGCTACTCTTACAGCTCACGGAGGGATCAATGACAGTTCTAAAGGATATCATACTTACTGTGCTTTTTGGTGTGGTTTATCTCATTGAGAATAAGACGCAGTTTCAAGATTAATCCGAATTTTTCTCGGGTACAATGGTTTTTAATTTTACGTTCATCTTCTGCTTACAGTTTCAAAGGAAATCATGGTTATGTTGTTCTCTAGTGTAGTTTAATTCTATGAGAATAAGACACCCTCTCAATGTCAATTCGAACTCTTCTTGGGTACGAAGGAAGGTTTCTCGGTGCAGTGAGGGCGAGAAGATTTACGTTAAACTTAAGATCAGCTCGTAAATTATTGATTAAATTTGATATTTGTTCACGGCTTTGCAATGCCCTCGATATTTATTGAGTGCTTAATTTGAAGCTAAAAACCAAAATGCAATATTAAACTTCAAACATCTTCCACGAAATTTTATTAGCTTGAATTACATTTGAGTGAATAGTGGATGAAACAACGCTATGACGACGTGTTTGTATGTTGCATGGATGCAAGCCATGCAAGTTTTAATTATCACCAGAAATTTGGAGTTGAATTAGAGAAGCGACGGTCGGAGCAAAACTGCATGAACTCCCTAGCTAGATTAGGGCTTCTGATAATCGTCCTCTAGCGCCACGGTAGAGGAAACAAGGTAGAGTCATTTCTATGGGAGAAAATACTCTTCTTCTTGTTCGGCTAGCCAATAGAAAGGCTTTATTTTAAACAAACTTTATGACGTCACCAAAACGCCGTGGCGTTAGGCCAATAGTGGAGACGGATTTAGGGGTATCAGTGCTACCAGAAGCAATATGAGCGCTACTATTGGTTCGTTGCCGTGACGTCAGCAAAACCACGCAGTCAACGAAAAAAAGACTGGTATGACCCTACCTTGTTTTCTCTACCGTGTCTAGCGCTCAATAACAAGATGCTTATGCTTCCCAGGCCACTCTTGGGAAATAAGCTCCTGATTCATAATAAGCTGAATCATAACAAGGCTATGCTTCATAATTGGCTCCTGATTCAAAACAAGCTGAGTTAAGAAGAGCTGCTGTGATCCGCGCGAGGTTGCTTAGCTAAAACGAATTATTTATTTCTCTGTGATCCAGTTTCGCTGGTTAAAACTGACTGGAACGAATTTTGTAATCGTTTAATGTTGTTGTGTTCTCATGAGTGAAAATTATGATTAGAATGTGAGAATGTCAAGCAAAGGTATTAAAATTTACTGGCCGCAGCACGGTGTTTTTTCTAGGTTTAGTAATGTGGGACTGATGCGTAGGGAGCAAATAAAGTTATATTTGTGTTAAAACAAAGAGAGTAAGGTATAAAGATAGTTAGATTTTGAAACAGAATAACATGTTTAGACAACTTCCCTTATGATTGCTTTAGGCACGAAGAACTTAGGTCTTAAAACAGTAAAATAAAAAATTAAACCATGTGCCTTGAAATTTTTGTCCACGGAAAAACAACGCAAAAGATGCAGCAGCAACTTATTCACGATAGGACTAGGCAGAAATATTTTTTCCTGCTTATTTCTCGACATTTTACAAAATTTTCACACATTTCAAATGATATCTTCGACCAATGGATAGTTTCTCACCATTTTGATATCTAGAGAAAACAACGCTTTGCGATGCTAAATTCTGTTGCGTATTGCCTCAGAAAGAAATACTAATGGCCGGGAAATTTGAGTTAAGCAATAGCATGCACACTGTGGCAAAAGAATCCTAATTACACAGAATGCAATTTTATATAAAAAACGCATGGTGTACAATTAAACCTTGAGTAACAGCAGCCTCTAATAATTTATGTAACTCATTCAGAACCGAAACATGTACTCACATTTTACTTATGTTCACTCACGCATATATTGAACAGTCCCAATAAAACCTTTTGTACAGTTTAAATTTCATTAAAATATTCTCTTTCGGGCAACCACTTAACGTTGTCACTCACCCAGATTTAATTTCTATACGTTTTTTCTATAACAACAACAATCCTCGTTCGACTTGACTACATAACGCAATAGTCATGACTACCACGGTAGAGATCGGGGGAAAGGCACCTCCTCTTGTTCGGCTAGCCAATAAAAAGGCTTCATTTCAATTATTCTGGATGATGTCACCATTGCAAAATGTCGTTAAGCCAATTGTAGAGCCTGATTTAGGGCTAGCAGTGATGTCAGATGTAATATGGGCGCTACTATTGGTCCATTGCCATGACGTCGGCATTGCCACACGGTCGACGAAAAAAAGACTGGTTCGACCCTACCATGTTTCTTCTACCGTGTCCACTAATGTTATCAATGCCTCTGTATATTATCCCTAACTTGAGGAGCAGCTTGAAAATTCGAAGTTAAAAAAGAAACATTTTTTAATTCTTCACCTTGAAAAGAGAAGGGCGAACAGGAAGACATCCATGATACGCACCAGGAAATTATTCTTCCGATCATACTGAAAAAAAAAACTTCAAGTAAATGAATTGGAACACGGGTTTGTAGAGCAGGTATACGAGTAGCACAATGGACTCCGGAGCTTGAATTCACTGAGGCCTTAATAGGAACGGTAGGAAACTTGCTTTTCTCAGAATCTTACTCAATGGAGAGTGGCATGAGTGGCATTGTAGTGTCATGAGTGACACTGGAGTGTCATGACAGGAATCCAGGGCGGGTTTTTCTTAACTGGAATTATTTCAGCTAGTCAGTATGCACTGACTGATATTCACGAGGTGTACCTTGTAAATCTATGTTCGTTATCTAAGCTTGACATTTTGCCCTTTCACCTTAAGTTCTGTTCAAAAAATACAAAACTTTCCTAGAGGCTATTTTCGATTGCCACATCAATTTTTCCGGCTACCATCAATACATAAAATATTTAAATTAAAAGAAACTAAGCTTTATAAATAAGTTGTTTTGAAAATAATGAAAATAAGGTTCAATGGCTATTTCGTTTGTCCCATGCGAGTTTACAGCTGAATTAAAATTTAATAAATAAAAAATGAACTCGAACTATTTTGCTACGAATTCTTGGTGTCGAAGAAATGGGTGTTGAACTTAATTGTCTCTACAATGCAACTGAGGCAAATAATCCCGGGTCTGAAAACAAAGAACAAAGCTTTTTTAATGCAATTTTGCATTAAAGTTTTCTTGAATGCGCACCGTGTCTGAAAAAAAGAATTAATGTTTTTCAAAGCAATTTAGCGTTAGAGTTTATTTTCTGAATGCGATGTCCTCTTTCCGCTCGATGGATCCTGCAATTATTTTTCTACCTGAAGAGTCCTAAAGAGCATTAGGAACACTCGCGAGGTTAGGGAGCCCTGGAAATCCTCTTCTGATGCTTAGTTTTGAACATCTTCATTAGGAGTTTTTGAATAACAATATCATAGGATGTAAATTTGACGTGATGAGGGCAAAGGAAATATTTTAGTGTTAAGCGCTCTCTCAGTGGAAATTAGGCAAAAATCCTTACGAGGTACTCAATAGTATATAAATATATCATCAAAATTCCACTTTCCGTTTTAATATAATTCTTCTTGAGTTTTGACGTCCTCCGTTCTTTTACATAAAGAACGCGTTACTTTCCCACTCTTGTTATACGGTACTCTCCCACTCTAGTCATACCGTACTCTCCCAACCTAGTCATACGGTACTCTCCCACCCTAGTCATACGGTACTCTCCCACTCTAGTCATACGGTACTCTCCCACTCTCATCATTTGGTACTCTCCCACTCTAGTCATACGTTACTCTCCCACTCTAGTCATACGGTACTCTCCCACTCTAGTCATACGGCACTCTCCCACTCTAGTCATACGGTACTCTCCCACTCTAGTCTACGGTACTCTCACACTCTAGTCATACGGTACTCTCCCATTCTAGTCTTACGGTACTCTCCCACTCTAATCATACGGTACTCCCTCACTCAAGTCTACGGTACTCTCACACTCTAGTCATATCCTCACATTCTAGTCATAGTCTCACACTCTAGTCATATTCTCACACTCTAGTCATAGTCTCACACTCTAGTCATATTCTCACACTCTAGTCATAGTCTCACACTCTAGACATAGCCTTACGCTCCAGTCATATTCTCACACTCTAGACATATTCTCACACTCTAGACTTAGTCTCACACTCTAGTCATATTCTCACCCTTTAGTCATATTCTCAAACTCTAGTCATATCCTCTCACTCTAGACATAGTCTTACGCTCTAGTCATATTCTCACACTCTAGTCATATTCTCATACTCTAGTCATATCCTCTCACTCTAGACATAGTCTTACACTCTAGTCATATTCTCACACTCTAGTCGTATCCTCTCACTCTAGTCATAGTCTCACACTCTAGTCATATTCTCACACTCTAGTCATAGTCTCACACTCTAGACATATTCTCACACTCTAGACATAGTCTTACACTCTAGTCATATTCTCACACTCTAGACATAGTCTTACATTCTAGTCATATTCTCACACTCTAGTCGTATCCTCTCACTCTAGTCATAGTCTCACACTTTAGTCATATTCTCACACTCTAGTCATAGTCTCACACTCTAGACATATTCTCACACTCTAGACATAGTCTTACACTCTAGTCATATTCTCACACTCTAGTCGTATCCTCTCACTCTAGTCATAGTCTCACACTCTAGTCGTATCTTCTCACTCTAGTCATAGTCTCACACTTTAGTCATATTCTCACACTCTAGTCATAGTCTCACACTCTAGACATATTCTCACACTCTAGACATAGTCGTACACTCTAGTCATATTCTCACACTCTAGTCGTATCCTCTCACTCTAGTCATAGTCTCACACTCTAGTCATATTCTCACACTCTAGTCATAGTCTCACACTCTAGACATATTCTCACACTCTAGACATAGTCTTACACTCTAGTCATATTCTCACACTCTAGTCGTATCCTCTCACTCTAGTCATAGTCTCACACCCTAGTCATATTCTCACACTCTAGTCATAGTCTCACACTCTAGACATATTCTCACGCTCTAGACATAGTCTCACACTCTAGTCATATTCTCACACTTTAGTCATATTCTCACACTCTAGCCATATCCTCTCACTCTAGACATAGTCTCACACTCTAGCCATATCTTCTCACTCTAGACATAGTCTTACACTCTAGTCATATTGTCACACACTAGCCATATCCTCTCACTCTAGACATAGTCTCACACTCTAGTCATATCCTCTCACTCTAGACATAGTCTCACACTCTAGTCATATCCTCTCACTCTAGACATAGTCCCACACTCTAGTCATATTCTCACACTCTAGTCATATTCTCACACTCTATTCATAAGGTAAAAACAATAATCACATCAGCCATATGAAGCCAGTGCATTATTGCTTCAATCACCAAAGCGGGAGCGTCACTCGGCCAACGGAACCAGTCTTTGCTCATCACCGAGCTCCTAGTGACTTCAATGGAGCAAAGCTGGAGCGGAGAAAGTCGCGTGATTGGATGCAATCAGAACGGTTCAAATGAGAGGTCGTCTAACCATGACCTCCATCTCGCGACGCCTTTGAAGGCTGTCTGCCTTCGTGCTCCGTTCTGGCTCAATGAACGTGAATTTTTGCGCCTTCGGATCTGGCAATTCTTCTTCTTTTGCGTGAATCAGCAGGCCATGGCCTATGAATCAAAAGGATCATATGACCATTTTTGTGGCTTCGTATTTAGAAATTCTTTTCTTTTTGTGTAAATCAGCAAGCGACGGATGATGAATCAGAAGGAGCATATGACAATTTTTGCGCCTTCGGATCTGGCAATTCTTCTTTTGTGTGAACCAGCAAGCCATGGGAGATGAATCAAAAGGAGCATTCGATGGTAGGTGATAAAGACAAGATTCATTAGCATTCACTGCAGGTCATCCACCTGAAGGCATGGAAATATTGCATTGATTCACCTGCTGACTGTAATTGGACAACCCTCACAGTTTTTTAAAGTTTTTCCACTCAGGACAAGAACGTGCAATCCAATGATTTTTCGCTCGATGAAGCTCGTATAATTTTAGAACAGTTGAAATTAAACATGTGCGATCACTTTGAAAAAAAGAACGTTTCCCTAAAAACTGTGTCATTTTCTAAGAACGTCCTGCACTATCACGTTTTATGTTTTTAAAATAGCTTTGATGATGGGATGCCCTAGAAGTCACTGAACTTATTCGAACCCACAAGTAGCTATACTCGAAAATGCCCATTGTACTACATAGACTTGAGATAAAATCTATTGCTGAATCACTTGTGGTATAAAAAAGTTTAAATTGTGTAAATTGTTTAAATGTTGATGGGTGTAGTACGTCAAAACTCAAGGAGAAAACAGTAGTTACTGCGGTATGTTAGGAATATACTGTGCTTCTTAACATGAGTGCTAAAAACTAATGTGTCGCTTTGAAATCAAACGCGTGCCAACTCTTACAAGAAGAAAGGTGCATTTTCGCATGAATTTCAGAACACGCTTCTACTTCTAACAATTAATAAAAATCTGGAATTTAACTGGTCAGTTGACAACCATCGGAATTGAAATAATTTGCAATGGTAATGACATAGATGTGTGCACTATAAACTTTTCCATTATTGCTGCACATGAACTTCTTCGATACAGATGGACACTATATACTCGTCCGAAAAAAAACACTAGTCTATTTAAATCTTGGGAATTGTTGCCTCATTTTCATGAAATTTTTATTCATTATATATGATTTGAGAGACCGTTTCTGATAAATTTCTGAATTTGGGGAGAATATTTTGTCTACAAGTAAGCAAGCATTTCGATGTGAATATATGGAAGAGGTCGCTAGACGTAGAATTTTCTTCAGTTAGCTCACTGACTTTCGAGGGAATTCAAGCGTGGAACCTATTGTGACCATTGCATGAGAGATTGTTCCTCCATTTAAGTATGAAACTAGTGACCATTTCATGCGAGATTGTTCCCTTATTCACGTATGGAAACTAGTGACCATTGCATAGGAGATTGTTCCCTTATTCAAGTATGGAAACTAGTGATCATTTCATGCCAGATTGTTCCCTTATTCACGTATGGAAACTAGTGACCATTGCATAGGAGATTGTTCCCTCATTCAAGTATGGAAACTAGTGATCATTTCATGCGAGATTGTTCCCTTATTCACGTATGGAAACTAGTGACCATTGCATAGGAGATTGTTCCCTTATTCAAGTATGGAAACTAGTGATCATTTCATGCGAGATTGTTCCCTTATTCAAGTATGTAAACTATTGACCATTCCATGTGAGATTGTTCTTTCATTCAAGTATGGAAACTAGTGATCATTTCATGCGAGATTGTTCCCTTATTCAAGTATGTAAACTAGTGACCATTCCATGTGAGATTGTACCCTCATTGTACATGTACCATTGCAGCACACTGTACATGAGACCACGGACACGATCTTCGTCATGTTAGAACACACCAAAATTGCTGTTGAAATAAGTATTCATTGCATGGCTTCTACAGTCAGTTTGGTAATTAGGAGAAAACTATTTTTAGTGAAAAGTATGTCAAGAACATGTATTGCTATTTTAATGTATATTAAAATGAGGCGAAATTGGACAGGCTCAAGTATGCTGGGGTTAATTAATTTGAGGTGCTCAAAGCTGCTCCAGAACACCCCTCGAGCGTCACATGAGAGCTATTGGAGTGTCCCACGGAGCATCCAAAGCTTGCCTTTTCTCAAAAAAAAAAAAAATTATTTTCATTAAAGATGGCATGAAAAAGATGGTACATCATTGATCTTTAAAATATCTTGAAGTAACTACACTTATATGATGCACGCACTTGAGTATTGTAATGCCCATGTCACTAGTCGAAAACAAAAGACTGAGGCTAAGCATACCGTTGATCTGGAGTGTTCTTAATCTTATACGTGGCTGAGAAAATAAATCTTGAGAACATGTGTGAGGAACGTTTGATGAACATATTCTCAAGTTACAATTTTAAAGCTATGAAGAGAATGCTTATGAATTATACTTAAAATTGATCGGTAAAGTATTGAGAAATGGATTCTAAACCGTCGGTGATTGAAAACGAGACAGGAAAGTATTTTCAGCAGGTATTTACCCGTTCACATAGGGGGAAGGCTGAGGCTCTGGAATATGCAGAAATTCTAGATTGGAGCTCAGATATGTTGAAGAAGAGTTTAAAATCCCAAGCTTAAAAATGCTCAAGACGTAATCACTGGAATTTCTGAAGGGAGCGAAGAAAAGAGGAGATCCAAGAAAGCTCGTACTCCAAGACTGCCACCAAAATGGCTAGCAACTTTTCTTCGATCTGAGTCCACCAACCTTTAAATTCAGTAAAAGGTGCTCTCCATTCGATAAAATTGCGAATTTCATTCTGTAACACAAAACGGGTTTGAAAACGTCGATAAACGTCTCAAAAAATCCCCATTTGGGAGAACATTTTGAGCGCCGCAAAAATTACCCAGATAGTTCATGAAACCAAGTATTGCTTATTGTGATTTCACAAGTCCATCCCTTTTATTTGAAATGAGAAAGAAGACGACATGAAAGAAAGGTCGTAAGAAAAAAATTCAATCTCTCGAGAGTTGATGAGGCTGAGTGCTCCCGGCCCATCAAAAATGTATAGTAACTAGTACACCCCTGTTTTTTAAAAGGGGGGGGGGGGGAGGGGGGAGATGATGTTACGCTGCTGGCGCTGCGAGAAGGTCGAGGTGTAGGTTTTTTTTTGGTGTACGTGATCCGCCATAAATGACAGGAATCGATGATTTTCTAAAAAATATACTTCAGATGTGGATCAAAAACAATTATATCAAACTCAATAGAATACGCGATTAAAATACTCTCAACCTTGTGCACTGGTGAAATTTATATCAAAAATAGTCATTAAGCTTCCTTGACAGCGTGATAAAGTGGCAGACCAACTGAGCTTCAACATGGCTTTCCCATGATTTCCCATGCTATTCTATGGCTTTCCAATACTTTCCCAAGTCTCAACCGCTGATATTCTATAAAACCTAATCTAACCTACCAATACACGCGATATTCATTCCGACGCCCAATGTGCTGGGTTAAGGCACCGAAGATTAAAATTGTGGAGTTGATGAAGCTTGTATCACAGATACGCTCATCTCACACTGCAGGCTGGTGGGTGTGACACACAGACGGACGGACGCGGCTCCTTTTATAATATAGATAGTGATATTCGACAAATCACATGACACACATTCCTATTTCCAAAGAATTCACGAGATATTCATTCCTACTCGAATCTGATGGATTAATACACTGGAAATTGTGGAGTTGATGAAGCTTGCAACACAGATACGCTCATCACTCACTGCAGCCTGGCTTCGGACAGACGGACGCGGTTCCCATTATAGTATAGATTGTCGCAAACCGAAGCTCTTGTCACCATTACTATGATTTCATTGTCCACTGACGCCGTGTCGGTAGTACAACTCGTGATCTAGAGGGTCCAATCACCGAGAATGTGAGGCGTAGTTGGCTTGAATGGAAGCAAATTTGGCTCTCCTCTGACTTGGCCCGCAAATTGCCGCTCATCAGCTGCCATTTGTCGCCCCGATTGTTCAGGGGACCGCTCAAGGGATCGATTTTCAAGGCCTCATGAAAAGGCAAAGAGTTTATTACCATGACATTGTGAATTATTAATCTCAGGTATGGATATTTCTTTCAGGGAACTGGAATCGAACGCAAAGTTGGTGTGCTATTTGACTGTAAACACATCCTCTTGTTTTTTTTTATTTTGTTCGAGGTGAAGGAACCATTGAGGATTTTGTCTCATGGTGTGATTTTTGGCTGTATCACTTCGTATTAAACGGGTGAGCTGAAACGAATCTATAACTATGCTCTACTAAAATCACGGTAGAGGAAACAAGGTAGGGTCAAACCAGTCATTTTTTCGACGACTGTGTGGGTTTGCTGACGTCACGGCAACGAACCAATAGCAGCGCTCATATTGCATCTGGAGGCACTGATTACCCCAAATCTGGCTCCACTATTAGTTTTACAACATGGCGTTTTTGCGACGTCACAAAGTTTGTTTGAAATGAAGCCTCTCTATTGGTTTGCTGAACAAAAATAAGTGTATTTTCCTCCATAGAAATGCCCGTATCTTGTTTCTTCTACCGAGACTAAAACGAACTGAAGTATTTCATTTTTATCAGTACGGCACGGAAGTTTCTGAAACACTAAGCATGATTTCGCGACAGGCACAATTGCAGAGGTAAATTGTATTATATCACACATATGATGAGGCCGTGAAAAAACACCTCGAACATGAGGGTATTTTTTGCAATCCATGCCACTAAACTGGCATAGATACCAAATACATATAGGGGCTTTTGTGTAGTTTTCATGGAAAGAATATACTCGCTCTTATGAATACATCGAGTACTGTACTTTAAGAATACCGTACATTAGATATAATAAATGAGTAGACTCTTCTGCTTTGTAGATATTTGTCAATCATGAGTGGTAACTGGCTTATACTGTATCTCTATTTTATCCCATGTACCCATGTCCGCATGATGTTGCAGAGAATATCGAGAAGATATGATATATGATATGATATATTGAAGATATGATATGTTTTTTTTTATTTTTTGTTGTTGTTCCTCGGCGGAAACTTGAGTTTTCTTAAAATTTCCTTTAGGAAATTAAAAAACCATTCCATTTATACGTTTTTCGAAGTCCTTTTTCTATTCCTTATCTTTCCTCAGGTTATTTCTTATGATTGATCAGAGCTTTGGCTGTCATTTTAAATATTGAAAGAGCAAGATTATTTTTCATGTCTATTAGCATTTTTCTTATATTCATTTTCAATACGTATATATATGAATATGTGTGTTAGTGTGTGCGTGAGTATGTATGTGTGCGCACGCAAACATAAATGTCTATGTATCAGTGTAAACATGCACACGTTTCGCACACATATATGCGCACATGTACATATATAGGTTTCTATTTCTACTTTTTGCATAAAAAGCAAAACCTCAAGACACATTGCATTTTACCTAAAGCTCTGAGATCAGTTAACATTGAACCAAATTTCAGAAATAAACAAATTGATTGCGTTTGCTTAATGATTTATAAATCGATCTATCAAGACCCTGAAGGGCATTTCTGTGAACAGAAGAAATTAAAAGTATAAACAGACAAATGAAATAAAGCGCTAGTGCAAACATTATCTCTATATTTGTATGCCGAACAAGCCATGCGAGACTATGCGAGACAATAATTTCGAGACTATCTTTTTCTCAATACTTGATTGTCATTTACGATGGTGTTTCAATCTAGTACGGTGTAGCGTTTTTTGTATTTTTCCTACTTCGATAACCTTATAAATAATTCGAAAACTACTAAAGAATTCTTCGAAACTCCCAAGTTCTTAGTTGAAATTATCGAAGTAGGAATATAAAATTTCTCTTAGAATATAAAATAACCAAGAGATAATATTTTTCATTTATCATTCAACTACCCTTGACAGAGTTTGACTATTAGCACGCCACGTATGGTTTGTCTATTAGTACGCCTCGTATATTTTGTCTATTAATATGCCTCGTATGGTCTATCTATCTGTACACCTCTGATAGTATTGTCTAATAGTACATCTCGTATAGTTTGTCTATTATTATGCCTCGTATGGCTTATCTATTTGTACACCTCGGATGGTTTGTCAATTAGTACTCCTCGTATGGAACTTTGTTAGACTATATATTAGCACACCACGTATGGTTTGTCTATTAGTACGCCTCGTATATTATGTCTATTAATATGCCTCGTATGGTTTATATATTTGTACACCTCTGAAAGTTTATCTATTAGCACACCTCGTATAGTTTGTATATTATTATGCCTTGTATGGCTTATCTATTTGTACACCTCGGATGGTTTGCCAATTAATACTCCTCGTATGGAACTTTTGTTTTAGGACGTCTTATATTAAGAAACTTTTAAAAGCCAATATGTTGGCATGTATCTCATGTGGCAACTTGGAAATACACTGTTTTGTTTTGTTTGTTCTGCACATTGAATACCCTCTGTATGAGGAGTAATGAATAGACGCCTCAGTACATTTAACTGATCTTTACTGTGAGAATAATGGGTAGATACTTTAGTACAGTCCGCATGCAGTACATTAAGAGCAATGAATGGACTCTTCTATATAAATATACATAGATATATACACATATATGTATATATATATATATATATATATATATATATATATATATATATATATATATATATATATATATATATATATATATATATATATATATATATATATATATATATATATATATTGAAGAGTCAATTCTTTATAAGCGTATAATGAATATTATAATGCATATAATTCTATATTATTCGAGAATACTATGTGATTCATTATATATACATATAATACATATATATATGTCTTATATTACTGAAAGTAATTTCATATGCAATAAATACATTACAAACTTCAATCAGAGTTCGTTAATCTAATCTAAGTGTGTATCCTTCGTAAATAAACAGGAGGCAAAAAAATTCTGGACGTACGGTGTTGTGTTGACTGCAGAGTTCATAAGCTGGTAGCACACGTGCTCGTGAATCGGACAAGAAATACTGCAAAAGTTCCGTTCATTTTCAATAGGTAAATTTTTGAGAGATCTTGCGTGTAATAAACGAATTTACATACGCTGAAAAACACTTTATTTCAAGCTACAGCTATGCATTTAAGATAAAAATTTTTTTTTTTTCGTAAATATGCCAGTATCCATAGGATTTAGCGCTTGGTGAGTATGTCGAGTTTGGTATGTCTGCTGAGTAATGAGTACCTGTGTACATATCTTGAGTATACTGCATGCATGCTGAGTAGGGTGAGTATCCTGAGAATTCTGAGTACGTTAAGTATATTGAGTATGTTCAGTATGTCAAGTGTGCTTAGAATGTTGAGTATGCCGAGGATGCTAATTATGTTGAGCATGATAAGTGTATGGAGCATGTTGTAATCGCTGAGGATGCTGAGTGTGTTGAGTATGAGTATGTTAGGTGTGCTGAGAATGTTGAGTATGCTGAGTGTGTTGAGCGCGATGAGTGAGTTGAGTAGGAGCTGAAAGCAAAATTTGACCGCCAATGAACACCGATTTCATGAAAAAGTCCTGAGCCCAAAAAATGAGCCGTTCAATCGTTATTGCTTTACAAAAACATCATCGTGAAGATTATCCCATTAAATAATCTACGTAATTCAATAGAAGCTGTATTTCTTCAGCAAACAAAACGGCAAAAGTAAACCGCAATCCGTAACTCGATGGCGAAGACTCGTTTTCTGCGCTATTCGGCCACGTGATCAGAGCAATACAAAAAAGATGTTTTTCTAATCAGTGGATCCGCATAGAAGCCAGACTCTGCGTTTCAAGTTGTTGATTGCGATGAAAAATTGATTTCGTGTCTAGACTGCCAGTCCCACGTACGGGGCAAAATGAGTCTATCCTGCGATGTGAACCAATACACGATGCACCAATTAACATTTTTCACTCTTCTGTTAACGAAACATTTGTCATGTCGCTCACTGAAAAGAACAACGTCATAACCTAAAATTTCGGAAAATTCACTTGTCCACACTGTTATGTTCGCCATTTCGTTCTACGTATTTTTGTAAAACCGTCATAGCTGTACTTCTAAATTGACCGAGACGAGGAATTCCTTTTTTTTCGATCAAAACTAATTCCGTAAAGCGGTTTGCAAAGTTAAAATCACTTCTCCTGAATAGTCAAGAATTTCTACTTGTGACGTTGTTCTTCCCAGTAGGCGAAAAATCCAGAAAAGAAAAACGTCAAACTAATATCACTGCTGATGAGTCTAATCGATAAATATCGTTCATCTTTAGATGAGAAGACTATGCAGCTTTGAAGTTAATAGATCTTCTGAAATATCAAAACTGAATGAAAATAATTTATCTTCTTTAATATTAAAGTTAAATTAAAAGCTGTAATGTGTCATAGGCTGCTTGGATTACACCGCCGTGAAATCTGTAGGGCGCAGTTTTGTGACGTGCAAACTGACGCTCGAAATGCCGGTTTGTAGACCACGAATCGATGTGGCAAAACATCTCTGATCCATGCTCTGCGACAATTGAAAACCATGTAGGGAACCAACTAGTATCTCTGATAAACATCTTAACACTTTGACTGCGACGTGAGCCACCGGTGGTACATGGACGAAATTTCAACGATGCTGCTGATCGACTACTAGTCAAAAAATAAATTTTCTTAAAACCTTAATAAAAACTAAATGATGGCGGGATCTAGTTAATATTCACTATTTGAAACATTATTTACAACAATTGATATTAAATTTGAGTTGAATAGTAAACTTCAGTTTTACCAGCCGCAGTCAAAGTGTTGAAAAAATCACCGTTTGGAAGCATCTTTTGAGGCTAAATTTTGAGCAGTGCAAAAATTGACCAGATAATTCGTTTGACCCAGCCTTGAAGTGCCTCTATGCCTTAAATGAGCGTATCTGTGATACAAGCTCCATCAACTCCACAATTTCCAGTGTATTAATCCATCAGATTCGAGTAGTAATGAATATCACGTGAATTGTTTGGAAATAGGAACGTGTGTCATGTGATTTGTCGAACATTATTGAACATTTTTGACGGGCCGTGTGCACTCGGCCTCATCAACTCTCGAGAGATTGATTTTTTAATTTCTTACGGCCTTTCTTTCATTTCCCCTGCTTTTTTATTTCAAATAAAGTGGAGTGGAGTAGTACATAGAATAAATAAACTGATATTCACGTATAATACAGTCCTGAATCCTTCTCGCTGAAGCTGCTGAATTTGAGTTCCATTGGTGAGCGAGACAGGAAAATAGGAGATTATATAGGATCCGTCTCCACAGAGTTGTTCAGAGAAAAATACAAGAAAGAAAATTGTCTCTTGTATCAAAGTCCAAATTCATCTAAAAGAATTTTGGTTCGTCCTATTGTGAGTCCTGATGCCCACACTTCTTCAGTATTGTGGCATAAAATGGTAAAAAAAACAAAACATATGCATTAAAATTCAGCAATGAGAGACTGCTGCACGATGTCATAGAAGTTATTGAACTTAAAGGGCCCACAAATATTTTCATCCTGTTTTTTACAATAAGCCTAAAAAATAGTTTCACTGATTTAAGGCTTGTTGAAAAAATTATTTAAACAGGATCAATGCTGAGCTTTGACAAAAGCATTTTAAAACGTCATTTATATTCTTTCATCATATTCAGTTCGTCCAGTAATAAAAATTTGAAAAACTAATGCTTCATTTTTCTATTCATTTTAAAATTCTGTCGGTGGATACGATTTGCAGATATTGTATTTCTTTTATTTTCATTAATTTTCAATTTGTTCGGTAAAAAAAATTGAAAAAACTAATGCTTCATTTTTCTATTAATTTTAAAATTCTTTCGGTGGACACGATTTGCAGAAATTAAACTTCATTTATTTTCGTTAATTTTTCAATTTCTTCGGTAAACACACTTTGCAAAAATGGTGCAGTCTCATTAAGGCCACGTCTGCAACTCAGTATTGCTGTGCTTTGAGCTAATTTTTCTCGAAATGCACATTTCGACAAATGAAAGTCGAATGCAACTAGAATTTTATTTTCCAGCCTTGTTTTGCAAACCTGATTGAAACAACGTTTTTTTTAAACGAATGATTGCCTTCAGGCACTAAACACTCAGCTCGAGGCACTCTTTATTATTTGCAAGTTAAAAAGAGACGAATTTTGTTGAGACTAACAGTATTATCAAATGAAAATTCATTCCACAGAACATTCTGCCAATTTAAAAACATTTACAGTATGATTCACTGCATTGAAATATGAGAATTTAATTAGAAAATTATTTCAATGAGAATTTAACTGCATATATGATCATATGATCTATTGCGATCAAATTTAAGACCTAAATAAAAAAAGTATTAAACTTAAAAATTAACTGCATTTATGATCCACTGCAATAAAATTTAAGAACCTAATTAAAAAAAATATCCCATAGCGAATTTAACTGCATTTATGATCCACTGCATTGAACTTTAAGATCCTAATTAAAAAATTATTCCACTGAGAATTTAACAGCATACATGTATGATCTATACACACATACACACACACATACATGAGGCAATTCTCACTTTATTACTCTCTGAAGAAATGTATACGCGATAGCATAAACTCCGTAGGCGAGGCCCTCATTAGACGTCTTTAGGAAGCAATTTGCTAAAGCTTCGTCTTCTTTTGTTCGCATAAAGTTTTGCGCGATGTAATATTTCTGGGAGACAATTTGGTGCCGACGGCATCTCGTTATGGCGACGCAACCAACTGCTGCAACGAGCTGTGTGACATGCAGCAAGCTGTGTGGCATGCAGTAAGCTGTGTGGCATGCAGCAAGCTGTGTGGCTGCTACAATACAGGCTACAATACAAACATAATACAGACTACAATACAGACTACAATGCAGGCTACAATACAGGCTACAATACACGCTACAATACAGGCTACAATACAGACTACAATACACGCTACAATAAAAACTAAAATACACGCTACAATACAGGCTACAATATAGGCTACGATACAGGCCACAATACAGGCTACAATATAGACTACAATACAGGCTACAATACAGGCTACAATACACGCTACAATACAGGCTACAATACAAGCTAGTCACGGATGCAATTTGCGACCTGTCACGGCCCAGCATTTAACGACGGCCGCTGGTCTCGTGCACCACCAATATTCGCCAGCAAAGAACTTCTCTTGCTCGGAAGAAAGCTCCTCTTGCGCTTTGGCCTCGAGCAAAACAGTTGCGATTAGCTCCAGAATGTAGCATGCGATACAGTTCTGAGTATTTCTCAAGTGTTTACATTTCACCTCGAGGAAAAATAGCGTAGGAGTTGTGATTAACACAAGAATACAACATATAACTAAGTTTTGAGTATTTGTTGAGTGTTTACGTTTAATCTCGAGGGAAAACAGTTGCGATTAGCCCGAATATATAAGATGCAATATAGTGCTGAGTATTTTTTTAAGTGTTCACATTTACTCCCTAGCAGGAAAAATAGCGTAGGAGTTGTGATTAACTAAAGAACATAACACATAATGCAGTTCTGAGTATTTCTCAAGTGTTTATGTTTAACTTCGAAGGAAAAACAGTTGCGATTAGCTCAAAAATATAAGATGCAAAATAATTCTGAGTTTTTCTTTAGCGGTGTTTACAAAATTCTCTTCATCACCTAAGTGAAATGTGTAAAGTAAATTTTGTGTATGAATGGAATGCGACGATACAAAACAGGCCAGGGTGTTCCCTCAGTCAAAACGGGATTTTTTTGTGTGTTCAAACAATTTCGTAATTTTGTTTATTGCGTGCCTGGACTTCAGAGAAGTTCCGCATTTTAATTTTCACATTCTTTCAGTAAAAGTTTTCATTTTTCATTTTACTACTGGAGTCAAAGCTCCTTAGTAACTCTCCATATTTTGTGATCCCAAACTTTGTAAAAACTTTTTATTAAAGATTAGAAAATTTCAGAAACTTTTTATTAAAGAATAAAAAAGCAAACAGATTAATTCAATTCTGTGTTTTCTTCACGTCAAAACACACAATAAAACTATTAGAGCGAGCAACAGAAACCAATTCATGCTCTGGGGAAACCACTGTATAAAACTATGTACTCGTTTGCAGTACTTTACTCGTGAGAGTGACTCCTAAATCAGTTCTAAGCTATACAGAAACCTTATGAATAAAGTCTAAATTATGCCACGAGTTTACTTTAACCTAGCATGCGAACGATCGCATGCTAGTTAAAAAAGTTCAGAAGAATCGACTCCATAATTCAAATAAATCGACTCCATAATTCAAATACTTGGTACCCTAAATTCTGAAAAGTTATGAACTTTAATTTCGTTAAATAAGATAAAAGTTAAGAAGAATCGACTCCAAAATTCAAATAAATTGACTCCATAATTCAAATAAATCGATTCCATAATTCAAACACTTGGTGCCCTAAATTCTGAAAAGTTATGAACTTTAATTTCGTTAAATAAAAAGTTTCCAGAATACTCTAAGAATGTAGGAAAGAAGGATGTGTTGAGCAAAGAACAGCTCATACCGTAACAGCGCTCAACTTCTTCTAACTTTAATAATGTATGATATTAGTTTTCCGCTAATAATAAAAGCAATATTAATATGAGCAACTAATATGAGTAACAATAATATGAGCAGCAATAATAACAGCAGCAATAATAACAGCAACAATAATGTGAGAAACAATAATATGAGCAAGCAATATTAATACGAGCAACAGATAATACGAGCATACAGTAACAGCTTTCAATTTATTCGTGCTTCAACATAGTTTTCTAGTTGTTTTGAACTGATGATGTGAGCAGCCAATTTACTTTACAAAACTCGTACCAAAGATTGCCAGGCTGGTTCAGCAAAGTTTCAGCCTCAGGCGAGACAATTGGCCAAAAATTGCCATTTCCCCTATACATAGAGCGCTCATTTTTTGGCCGCAGACTTTCTTTGGCGCCGACTCGGTTTTGCAGCGGCGGAGAGGAAGGATTAATTATGGTGGCGCCTGCGGAATAATTCAGAATTAAACAGGATTGCTAAGCTGCTGGAATAAGTGAGAAATCTTTAGATATTCGCTTAGTAGTTTGCAAATTAACAGTAATACATTCCCATTATTATTACGTTACCATTACCATTATTAATACATTACCATCACCATTATCAATAATGGTAATACATTACAATTGTTTTTCTTTATTTCTTATTTTGCCCATGAAGATGTAATTATCTGTATTGATTTGAGATAAAATTCGAGAGTACTATAACGCAACAATAAATTTTCAAATGGTCCTATAGGAACTTTTTTCTTTTGACATAGCATCAGTTCTTCTTGACAGCGATTAGTGTATTGTTTGAATGTGTTCTATTTCCTCTGTGTCTCATTCTATTCCTACGATGTTAGCCAAATGAAATGAGCTTTTAAGTTTTTTTCTAATGCTGTTTATTGTAATTCAGTTACTTTACGATGTGGAGTTGCACTGCTATTATATATACTTTATGATATTTTGAAGCTTTTGATGTACGATATAGCCCGTTGAATACGAGGGTACGATTTCATTTTGATTAAGGAAATTTAGGTCTAAGTCCCAGTCAAACTTTTTCGCAGCCTGCATGCATGTTTTTCGCCATCTAAGTAATTTAATCGCTTAAATTGCTTAGGCGGCGGAAAGCATGCATGCAGGCAGTGAAAAAGTTAGACTGGGGTATAATAGCATAGTGATTGCAAGTAGTCATGCATGAGATTGACGAGATTGTCGAGATTTTCAACCTAAATATCAAGAGTAATAATATCTCAAGCTGAATTTGAAACTGTCTCTTTAATCATTGAAGATTTATTTCAGTACTTGACTTATTCAACAGAAAAAGCTTACTGCGCGTGTCGAGCCAAATAATTTTCTTTCCCCTGGTTTACAGTGCATGTATTGCATTAATAGCGGAATTTCATTGGCAGCTTTTTAAAGGACTTTATAATTAAGCGTTTTGAAATCACTGGAAATTCTTGAAAATTATCTCCGAGTGTGTGTTTTATTATTAATTAATTCTTAATGCTTAAGAGAGTGTGTGTCGAAACTCATTGCATGGCGGGATATGGATGAACATAGAATTCCAATACAATTTTTCGTGGCTTCGACATAGCCGAACAAAAGATTCATTTGGATGGCAGATAATTGTTATTGATTCGCAATTTAAATTGATAAAATAGCGCTTAGATTTTCTTTTCCCATAGTCCGACATGACCGTAGGCTCTGTCATGACAGATGCCGAAGATCTCTTCTATTTGATTTTGGTGTTATATCACTGCGCGAAAATATTATCAATCCAGAGACACAGGAAAAAATTACAAAACATTGAGAAGAGCACTAAAGCAGAAATTGTTACACCTGCATAAACTTGGAGCTGATAAATTCTTGTAATAAATTTTATGAGGTTGAGCCAAAAGGTAAACCTGGCGCTTACGGTGAAGTGTGTATAGTGAGGGTGTAGTGTGTGTAGTTTTTGTAGTGTGTGCAGTGAGTGTGTGGTGTGTGTGGTGTGTGCAGTGAGTGTGTGGTGTGTGTAGTGTGTATAGTGTGTGTAGTGTGTGTAGTGTGTGCAGTGAGTGTGTGATGTGTGTGGTGTGTGCAGTGAGTGTGTGGTGTGTGTAGTGTGTATAGTGTGTGTAGTGTGTGTAGTGTGTGTAGTGTGTGTAGTGTGTATAGTGTGTGTAGTTTGTGTAGTGTGTGCAGTGAGTGTGTGGTGTGTGTGGTGTGTGCAGTGAGTGTGTGGTGTGTGTAGTGTGTATAGTGTGTGTAGTGTGTGTAGTGTGTGTAGTGTGTGTAGTGTGTGTAGTGTGTGTAGTGTGTGTAGTGTGTGCAGTGAGTGTGTGGTGTGTGTGGTGTGTGTAGTGTGTGTAGTGTGTGTAGTGTGTGGTGTGTGTAGTGTGTGTAGTGTGTGCAGTGAGTGTGTGGTGTGTGTAGTGTGTATAGTGAGGGTGTGGTGTGTGTAGTGTGTATAGTGAGGGTGTAGTGTGTGTAGTGTGTGTAGTGTGTGTAGTGTGTGTAGTGTGTATGGTGAGGGTGTAGTGTGTGTAGTGTGTGCAGTGAGTGTGTGGTGTGTATAGTGAGGGTGTAGTGTGTGTAGTGTGTGTAGTGTGTGTAGTGTGTGTAGTGTGTATAGTGAGGGTGTAGTGTGTGTAGTCTGTGCAGTGAGTGTGTGGTGTGTGTGGTGTGTATAGTGAGGGTGTAGTGTATGTAGTGTGTGTAGCTTGTGTAGCACTTGGCAATCCACCGTACGAATTGAAGGAGAGGCAGTAAAGTTCGCAAATATGCCTGGCGGAATTGGTTCCCGATTCTTACTTCATTTTTATTGCTTTCTTAACGTTTCTAAAAAATTTTTCTAGCTAAGTCTACTGCCTGCTACACTGATTTTCAATTGATTTCTAAAGAGCTATCTACTGTAGAGCTTACTGCACTGATTTTGAATTGATTTGATAGCTACTGCAGAAAGAGAATAAAATCTTTCGAGGAATTTCATGTATTAATGAGATTTTATTATGATATATGACTGGTACTTTGCATGAAATGGTCGTTCTTAACTACTACGATATTCATAAACTTGCTCCGTCATCGAAATTAAAGCCCAAAATTTCTCGTATAGAATGGAAAACAAAGCGTTATTATAATTTCAATTCTAGAAAACGGGATTCTCAGTTTACACTGCTGGTAAAAACATGCTCTTCACCATTATTTTAATTTGAGAAAATTGCGTTATAAATCGCCTTATGCTCATACAACTTTGTGTCGAAAACTAGATGGGAAATTGGTTTCATCTTGTACGTATTCATTAAAATTTCTCTTGTCCTTTAAGCGGGAATCAAAGACAATTCGTTGAGCGTTGAGCAGAAGAAGTACTGAAACATTGTCCGTGAAGAATGTTTGGAAAACACCGTTCCTTCTGAGCCAAATTTTGGAATTTGACCCTCAGTCAAAATGCGCGTAATGGAATCGCTCTCAAAATTCATGGGAAATTCTTGAGACATTCTAAAACTTGTCGCTCGTTATTTGCATGACATTACACTCCTTGCAAAAATTCTTCAAATAAAGTAGAGCGGAGGGAATTTTTACCGAAGGAAATAGATTAGAGGAGAGAACTATCACGAGCTTTCCTCAAAATTTGACATCACGTCTTAACCCTCAAAATTTTCAGTGTATTCAAATTTTCTCAACGTTTAGCAATGCAGTACTAAAAAAATCATTGAATTATTTGAAATAATAAATTGCACAACATTTTGTTCTTGATGATTAGATGTAGTTAATTTTACGCATAATAATTATGCGGAGAATATTAAGTAAAATGGTTATGGCCTCTGTGACACTTTCCTACTTGCGAAGGACATCCTCAGGCCTGCCAGGTGAACACTTGTACGTCATATTGGCAGACTATACTTCATGTCTACAAGTTATACCTCATGTCTACATATTATGCCTCATGTCTACAAAATATACCTCATGTCTACAAAATATACCTCGTCTCTACAAATTATACCTCATGTCTACAAATTATACCTCGTGTCTACAAATTATACCTCGTGTCTAAAAATTATACCTCATGTCTACAAATTATACCTCATGTCTACAAATTGTACCTCATGTCTACAAATTGCACCTCATGTCTACAAATTATACCTCATGTCTACAAATTGCACCTCATGTCTACAAATTGCACCTCATGTCTACAAATTATAACTCATGTCTACAAATTGCACCTCATGTCTACAAATTGCACCTCATGTCTACAAATTGCACCTCATGTCTACAAATTGCACCTCATGTCTACAAATTGCACCTCATGTCTACGAATTTATCATCAACAAAACTGATGCGGCTAAATTCGAAGTTCAACAACATGGTCGTGGCTCCCTAAAATATAAGCTCAAATGAACATGAAATAAAAAAATGACTATAAATATAAATCTTATTGTGAAAAGGCTGCTGTCTATTGAGTTGCGAACGAATTTTTGCAGTATTTCTTTAAGTATTTTTGCCCTTCTCTGGATTTTTTTTCAAATGTTATCCATTTGTGATGTTGGGGAAACATACTGATAAGATTCAAATCCATCCCATAAAATTTTGAATGAGTTAAGTAAAGCCTGCACATTATAAGTAGAGTTCATAAGCTGACATTGAACACTTGCCAACAACTAGGTGGGTTACAAATACTATGAATATTTTACTACTTAGGAATTTGAAACATCTTCCATCATATCTCAAATATTTTCAAGTCAGTGATTTATAAAACCGCTTTTAATGGTTCTCATGAAATATAAAAGGAGAAATATCTATACATACGAGTATTACATTTTTTTGCCAAACTGCTGTGGTCACCGTGACCGAGTGGTTATAGAGCGTACGTTTTCAACGCTATGAGTCGCTGGTTCGAATCCTGGCAACGGCACCTCATGATTCTCCTCGAGCGGGAAAAAGAAGAACATGGCCATAATTTATCCCGCTATCCAGGTGTCGGAAATGGGACACCGTCATTGCGCAAAAACTGCAACGTCGGCAGATAAATATCCTGGTACGCAATTTAGCGATTAGAACACCGTTCTGACGTTAGCTATAAGGTTTCTGAAAAACCTATGTACAAGAGGAATGAGAAATCTAGGTACAAATCATTCTTGATAGGAATAAAACATCCTTTCTTTCTTTCCTTTGCAGAAAATCTTCCGATTTGGAGTTAGATGCCGTGCAAAAATGTCAAACAAACCGGTACCTGCTGATCAGTTGTATTGGATGGACATTTTTTATGGAATTGTGGTGGCAAAGTGTACAACAGCGGCCTCCAAACTTCCACTCGAACAAAGTTCGTCTGATATTTAAATACTTCATATCATTAATCCACTCGTATATGCATATGGGGTCTAGTTCAACGCTCTGCTCCACATCATGAGTTGAAATTAAAATTTTCAATGAATAAAAGAAGAGATGATATTTGAAGCCTGAACTGTATATATATTCTGTGTCCCAGCCGATTTAACGGTTCATTCAAGACTTAGCATATCTGCTACAGTAGTTAACATCAAACTGGGGCACGGAAGACTTTTCTAAACATCGCTCGGCCCAAGTCATCAGTGTGGTAGTAGGATTTCGGTGACAAATTGTTTTTGCTTGAGGAGAAAAATTCCAGTTTTATCATTTTTCGGCCTCCAAAAGTTAGGGCACGTAAGCACGATTTGAAGTCTGAACCTTGGGCACCATAAATGTTACGCAAGCATGGCTTATATTCTTCGGACTTCGAAATGGCGGACCCGCGGCAAATGCTTCAGAGAAAACAATGCCTTCACTGTCTGCAATTGAACAGTGTTCTCCTATTTTGCTTCTGTTGCAGCTAAAAATATCAGATCTCTCGAGCTGTTCGCCAGAGGCAGACGAATCGAGTGGTTGCAAAATTGAGTACCAGGAAATTACATTGGTGTCTACAGACGTTGCAGTTAGTACGGAGACTTTAGAGTCGCGCGAATCGCGCAATAATTCGAATCGCTTGTGCTGCTAAAGTTTATCCTCTTACTCTCCAGATCTCCACGCCATTCTGCCTGATTTATCTCCTGAGGAGTTTTTCACAAAATTTCCTGAAGTATTCACTCTGAAATATTTTTCAACTTTTTGGAAAATATGCTATTAGAAATTGAAAACACTCTTTCTCATCAACATTGCTGCAACAACATTCTATAACTTCTGTTACATCAAATTCCTAAAATTACAACGAAGACAGCTGCCGTGAACGTCAACTGTTTTCGAGCTCCATAGCATTATTCTTTAACATATAAAGCGGATTCTAACTGATCTCGGTGTTGAGCACGTACAAAGAGGCAAAACGTTTTCAAATCTCCACTCAGCATTTTAAACGAAGAAAATGCTGGTGCATCTACACAAACAAAAAACACGTACGTTCTTTGAAAGAACTCAACCAAATATTTGAAAGAACTCAACCAAATATTAGCTGTAGAAATATGCGTACTCAGCAGTATTTTAATGAAGGGTAACGAACGATTGAAATCTGCCGAGCTTATCTCACTTTGAAGATGAAAAAGGAAAACAAGAAGCGCTGTTTAGAAAGCCTAATCAGCGGTTCTCTTCGCTGGAAGAAGATGGTCCCTAATGAGCAATCAACTATGTTCTTGAAGCGATTATTGCTCTTGGTGAACAAAGAGGGACTTGAATCTCCTAAGGCGGAGGCTTTGATCCCATAAAACTTCAGAGTACTCGCGAATCTCTAGCCTTCCTCCAACAGTCATTAACAGTCGTAATTTTGGGTTGTTTTTGCCATATTAGGGCCTGCGCTAACAAACATCGCGTTCGGTGCTAGCTAACTCGAAATATTGTGACTCGAAGTTCTGTTAGCATTTTACTTTGCAGCCATTCTGAGCTCCAAGCATTTGCAATTTTATTCGGTTTTTTAATTACATTGTATAATTATAGCGTGCTGTTAGAGTTGAGCGTATAGGCAAAACACTTTGAAATCATTGTGAGCATTAAAGCATTTGTAATTTTGTTCGTGTTATGGTTTTTATTAGATTGTGCCATTACATTACAGTGTGGTATTAGAGTTGTGCTTATTGCAGTACAGGCAGAGCTCTTTGAAACCATTTTGAACTTTAGAGCATCTGAAACTTTGTTCTTTACGCTTAACTTTACTGGTATTATGGTCGAAACTCGGTAATTCTTTGGGACCGTCAGTCTGCTGCAGCTTCAAGTCTCAACGTCGTTTGGGATTAGTAATTATTAGGGTTTTGTATTTCTTATGAGAGTTTAACGTTCAAAATAATTTTTTTGCGGGAATATATCTTTAAATTTTGGGTGAATCTCTAAATACTTAAAGGCTTAATGTGAGGTAATTATGTCTATCCCGTGACGAATGAATGAGACCATCATTGCATTCAAATTTTTTGCTTTTGATTTCAGGAAATTTATATTTTAGGGGAATTTCATTTCAATTTCAAACTATAGAGTCACTCTGGCACATAAGGCATAAATTACTCGTATGACTGACGAGCAGCATTGCATCATGAACAATGTATCTTAACGGATGTTCTCTTTGGTTAAATATTATTACTCTAAGTAAATTTATTTAGTAATTTAGTTTAGTATTCAGCAAATCACAGATTCACTAGATATTTAGAAGCAAACAAAATTTTAATAAAATTAGTTATTTTATTAAAAAGTAAACCGAAAACGTTTCGGAGATCAGCTCCATCATCAATTCTGTAAAACACAAAGTACAATCAATTCAAAGCAAGAATAACATAAAACCACGATCAATATTAAGTTCCAGCCTATACACTATGTCCCAAAAAATTAGGCCAAACTTCGAATTGATGGAGCTCTTTAGTTATGCTGCTAATTCATTTCTTTATATGCCAGCTTGTTATTTATGTAAATCAGTATCTACAATACCACTTGCATACAGAAAAAATGTTTGCAAGATCAAGCTTTTTCGCACATCGCTGCATCGTTACAAGACTGTCTTAACTTAAAAATGTCAAGTATAGCGCTACAATGTTTATAAGTGTGCTGAATTAATTCTGCGTCTTTCAGAAGTGAAGTCGTAAGTCTATGTACATTTTTAGTCCAAATAAAATATTAGTCTAAATATACTTTAAAAGGTTCTCTTGAAAAATCACGAAATTTGAGTTACCACAGTCTTGCAATCCCAGTCGAACTTTTTCGCCTTCTGCATGCATGTTTTTCGCCGCCCAAGTAATTAAATCGCTCAGGCGGCGAAAAACATGCAAGCTCCGGCGAAAATGTTTGACTGGGATGATGTACCGAAATACCCTTTATTATGCAGTCGACAAAACAGTGAAAATATAAATCAGTTACGGAAGAATATCATTTGCGGAGAAGTGAACTTGCTTTGAGAAAACCTACAGCCTTTTAGGAGGGCAGTGCAAACAATGAGATCGAGAGCGTAATTGTGTTTAGAAAGGAATGGAGGTCCTGCTGAAGGAAAAGGGGCTTAAAATGAAGTGGAAGATTTTCAAATGTACACTCAACAGTCCACACCTACTCCCTTTACGCTCACATGCGAAACTACATACGTAGGCCTTGGTTTCATTTGTTCAGTTTCAAAAACATCGACTAGAAAAACATTCCTTTCCTCGAGGTAATTTGACAGCGTTTGCAGAACTCATCCCCTTGTCTGAAGTGTTATGAATTTTTCCGGACATGAAAGTCGTGGTGGCCGTGTTTTGCTGTGAAATTCAAATCAAGTTTGTCTTAAAACTCAAGTTTATTTTCTTATAAAACTTAAATCTAGTTTGTCATAAAATTCGAATCTATTTTGTCATTGAATTCCAATCTATTTTTTCACAAAATTCAAATCTATTTTTTCACAAAATTTAAGTCTATTCTATCAAAAAATCCTAGTATATTTTCCATCAAATTGAAATCTATTCTGTTACAAAATTGAAATCTATTCTGTCACAAAATTGAAATCTATTCTGTTACAAAATTGAAATCTATTCTGTCACAAAATTCAAAAGGCATCCACTGAGGTAGATTTGCTCGAAAATCTACTCAACTCCACTCAGTTTGAAATGCAGAATTACGTACAATTGTTCTTGTTTGTAGAGCAGGCATATGAAACAAAAGAAAGGCATTCCAGCTCTAAATTGCGGGCACAAACACTTGAAGAGCTAGCAGCGTCGAGCGGCAATCCTCTTAACCGAGAAGGTTCCTTTATATGACACGGGACGCGAGCCCGCTCACTGTAGGGCAAAGCTGAATCTGATGGTGGCTGCTTCCAAACTGTTCAACTCTCTTGGAAAATTGGGCTCACTGATCGTGTTGTAGCTCTAAAACCACTCCTGCATTGATGCTTCTAAGCTTGAGAATAAAAAAGCATGTTATTTCATTAGTGTATTAATTGTTCCTTTTTGGTTTCGTTTTACAGAAATTTTTTGCCGAAGATGGACAGTTAGTCCGAAACGTTTAGTTTTATTCGATCTTTTTTCAATAAAAATGACTTTACGTGTAGAGATTTTCGCTTTGCTCTTTGTTGTAGCTCTTCCGTGCAAAACTGAAGGGTGCTCGGAACCACTCAAGTGGCTGGTGTAATCATATTTGGTTCGGTAATTACGTGTTTTGTTGTGTAGTATTGCGTTCCCGGTCTAAGTTGTTGGAATATCAGCAGAATCACAGACACAAGTGACGATAGGTGCGTGATTTTGTTTGCTATTTTTTTGAAATAATGGTGGTGATGTTCAGCATTACGTGTTTCTTTGGCTGGTTCCTTTTCAGATTCCGAAGTTAAGTCGTTGTTCTTTAACAATCGTTACATTTTTTTGGGCCTTAAGCATGAGTTAAAGTTAGGAAGTTTGAAACTTGAAAACTCGTTTCGAATTCCAGCTCAATTAAAAAGGATTTAATGATCGTATTAGAGAAGTTTATTATCTCATTCTCCAGATATCGATGGAATTCTGACTAAATTATCTCCAATTCCAAATTGTAGAACAAATTAAAACTGATATGTAGAACTGATTAGAACTCAAACGTAAAACTGATTAAACTAATATGTAGAACTGATTCATACTAATATATAAAACTGATTAGAACTAATATGTAGAACTAATTCAAACTAATATGTAAAACAGATTCGAACTAATATGTAGAACAGACTAGAACTAATACGTAGAACTGATAAAACTGATTTAAAGCTTAAGTTATTTTTGCCAGCACATTAGAGCTGATGTGTGTACATATTCTTGATTAATCAATTCTTCAATAAAATTTAGTCTTCGGAAAAAGATGTGAGTACAGAGATTATCTGCAAAGGTTTATTTATACAGTACAGTCAAGTTTGGGTGAACTCTTGGCACTCTTTTCGTATGAGAGACGAATTTATTTAAAACTTTTGTATAACCGATAGGCCGCGGTCCTTTCCATGTGGGTACAAAACGCAAAACTCTTAACTTTCTTAAATATTTCACACCCTGCGATTTTATTTTCTAAAATCACAGGAACGCAAGATAAAAGTTCGTCAAGGCATAAAGTATTTTTGATGTTAAGTGCACAGGTATTTGCTATTTGAAAAAAAGTTTCATGCTGCTTCAATCGGGAGAACATGTCTATATTAATCCGTTAGATTGTTATTTTGTAGGGGGTTGCAATTAAGTTTAATATTGAAAAGATAATTGGAACATTTTGATGTTTTATAATCAATGATATGCATCCATTTATAAAGAATTATCGTGAGCATAAAATGAAACATTTATGATATACTTTTAAACATTCAAATCATATATATTTAAACATTTTATATATAACATATTGAATGCATAACTATTTAAATTTGAAATATACTCCGTTGAGGGGAGTTAGAGAAAACGCGCACCTACTCACTTCGAATGAAAGTTTTGAACAAGAGGACCACAACTAGGGCAAAATTTCAAACTATTCAAGCATATCTAGATTCTGGCTGGCTTTCAAATTTTCTACCGAGAATAACAAAAGCCTTCTGAGCGATCCATCTGTATGAAGACAACGCCAGAATCTCACTCCCACAATGTCCGAAATTCTGTAAAGAGTAGGCAAAAGTAGGAATTTTTGTTCAGTGGTTTATTTGCTGCGGCATCAATGATCATTGGACATCCAACTCTTTCTGTTTCAAATTGGCTGTGCATCAAGAGAGTTTCCACGGCTGGGAACACTTGAGACACTTTTCCGGTTCCGCAATCAGAGACTCCGTTGTTTAATGCGACAGCCACAGCGATGTGTTGATATTGTTGGAAGCTTCGAATAAGAAGAGTTGGAGTTCTTTTCCGGACTCAAAATTATAAAGTAACTGTGAGGCGAAGTGTGATCAGAACCCTTTTACAACTGGGACTTGTTAGAAAAGTATTATTATACGAACCCACGAGTTTTGTTTGATGTATCTTATAAAAAACACTATTCTTCCATGATGTAGCATCATGTCGTTCTTTGCCTTCAATAATTTCTTTTCGATTAGTGTCATGGGTATTACAATACTCATGTGTGTGTATCATCTAAGTGTATTTCCTTAAAGATAGATTAAAAACCAATGATGCACTATTTATTTTGGACCCTCTCTATAGGAAACAAAACTTTCTTTCAATTTTTTCTTTTTTTTTCGTTGCATTTATACAAGAATAGAACAGTATTATTATACGTACCCACGCGTTTAGCTTAATGTATCTTATAAAATATCACCATTCTTCCCCGATGCAGTATCATGTCGTTCTTTGCATAAATGCCAGACTCTTGATAACAATTTTGCAGTTGCTGGAAGCGGTTTCATTTCTGCGAGCTGAACGAAACGAAAGGATGCAAATCCTCTCAATAGGTTTTTGACAGGGATGTGGTTTTTATGTATAAATGTGTGAGCAGATACGGGCTGTTAGAAGAATTACAGCATTTTTTAATAAAATTGAATATTCAAATAGTCATTTCAACGATAATTATTTTCTGATGAAGAGCCTTTTTGGTTATTCATAAAAGTTAACGGCAGGAGTCTCTTTTTACTTTTACATATCTGCTCGAAGAGAGTGCAAAAATTTTCTGATATCAATCGCCCTGTAATTATACTAATATTTCAGCATCTTTTTTCAAATAATTATTGGACTGAATGTGCCCTGTGTACATGCACTCCTGTAAAGAAGTATTATGTTCCTATTGTAATGCATATATTCATTCAGCCCCGGGCTTCACGGTAATTTGGGACGGAAACGTTGTACGGTAGGCGAAGATTTAGACTTTTGTTTGAATTCTGCGTTTAAAATTGAAATGGGTTCTGCATTAAGTCTAACTGCCACATTAAAATATGGAAATTATACACTTGCAAGGTCATAAAATCTATACGAATTCCTAGGTTATAGGAGAAATGAATCTGTAACTCACTTTGTGACACGACCGGCACTCAACAAAGTTGAAAAAATTATGAAAGAAGCATATATATGTGAAAATCGTCTTTGAGTTTAGCACTTAACAGGGGATGTTCAAGGATGTTATGCAATGTTTATATATACATATATATATTATAAACAAACACATATATCTACATATACATATATATAAATATATATACACACATATATATATATGTGTATGTATACCTAACCATGTACATTATATCGAAGCATAAAGTAACGCATTATTTGGAGGCATCAACTTTCTATTTCTTCTCACACCATCCTGAAGTGATCCAAGCACGGCCAATGTAGAGCACTTCATCAAGGCAAGTTAAGGGCAATTTAGATGCAAATATTGCTTAAAGTAATTTCTGGGCTGAGCGGTGGTAGCATTTCGTGAGAATAACTTCGTTAGTTTGTGTTGAAACTCAATAAATAAAAGCAGAGCAATCATTGCGGCATTATTTCTGCACAGCATGAAGCTAAGAGGCGTTGGGGAGTGGCAGTGTGTAGTTATAGAAGTGTGTTAAATCTGAATTTTGAAACTCTTCATGATTTGATTTATCCATACGGAGTTTCATACAGTGAATAGAAATTGAAGTTTATTACTTATGAATTCTAAGAGATCTTCATTCTTTGATTTATCCATACAGAGGTTCATACAGCGTATAGAAATTGAAGTTTGTTATTTATGAATTTTAAAAGTCATCATTCATTGATTTCTACACACAGAGTTTCATTCCGTGTATGTGTATACATGTGTTTCATTCCGTGTATACATGTTTATTACGTCCAAATTTTAAAACTTTTCATGCTTTGATTTCTCATAATGGAGGTTCGTACGGATTTAAGAGATAATTATAAGGTAAGAAAAACACATAAACTCGTCAATTTCTACCGGCGAGTTGAGTAAAGATGAGAGATGTTCCTGGGCTCCAGTTTTACCACATGTCGGCCGAAACATACAATTTTTCTTTCGGTCGAAATTCTCGCAGGCCTTTCGACGTCTCCTCATCCATTGGAGCTTTTTGGTCAACTCTCTTTTCGTGACGACGACCGTGAAAGGGTGCATTTTCCCAACGACTTTGAAGTTCGTAATGAAGATACTCACTTGGCTTTGTTACAGCTTCGACTTGAACCTAAAATTGAGCCCTTGTCAAGGGCGTTCAAAGCAAAGGCAAGCGACGGCCGTACATTCTTATAATACGAGGCACAAGTTCGGGGCGAGGCGCAGTTGGCCGGTGGTGAGAGCGCAAATCCTGGAATGAAAATGCGGATCTCGGATCCCGTGCGCAGCCCAACCTAAAACTGGCAAGAAATGCTAACAATGAAACTCAACTGGTTCTTCCCTCTCAAATGACTTTGATGGAGGAGAAAATTCTACCGAAAGAGATTGAAAGGAAGCTTTTTCATGTTCCCTTTGAAATGGAAATTGAAATATGTGTATGTATTTACTAGAATTTTGGAAGGAATATTGAAATACTTGTATTTATTAGATCTTTAGAGTGGAAATTGAAATATTTTTATTTGCTAGAACTTCGCAATGGATATTGAAATACTTGTATATACTAGAACTTTGGAATGAATATCGAAATATTTCTATTTATTAGAGCTTTGGAATTGAAATTGAAATATTTACATTTTCTAAAACTTCAAAGTGGAAACTAAAACATATGTATTTACTAGAACGCTTTGGAACTATGCCATATAGTTCCAAATATGCCATGGAGATATGCCATGGAAATTGAACGCTACACATTTACTTGAACGTTGCAGAAGTCAGAGGACGAATCATTTGCGCAATTCGTTAATAATTGTGTAGGAAGATTTCCCTATGATTAACGATGTAGTTGACGTGATTAGCAAACGTTGAAATGCTTTCCATTATCACTCTCCATTTACTCCCTTATAGAATGTATGTCATATTTATCTTCTTCAAGATTGCGCTCCGATTTACATTCGAATATTAATACTTACATGAAATATAAAAGAACTGACGAAATTTAAGTGCCAGGATATCGCCCATTAGCCTAATTCTAGAAGGTGACAAAGTTCGTGATCTGTGCAGTATCGTTCCGATGAAAAATGTAAGCACCAACTCCTTCACATTCATTCCAAAAGGCTAAAAAAATAATTTCAGGTCTTTGAAAAATGATCCTTGGCCGTCTTCCACTCCATGACGTTTTAGATGTTACACATTGAAAGTTAGTTTCAAAGATTTACTGCATTACTGAACTTGGATGCTTGCTATTTGAAATGCAATTCTTTATTTTAAATTTTTCTCTTCAGAAATTTACGTGCACTCTCAAATGAGATCGAAATTCATGGTAGCAGTTCCATCTGAAACAGCTATGAAAGCGCGCATTGGTTTTGATGACTCGTATGCTTCTACATCAATCCAACCCAGTCTAACTTTTTCGCCGCCAGCATGCATGTTTTTTGCCGGTCAAGTAGTTAAATCGCTTGGACAGCGAAAAACATAAATGCTGTGGCGAAAAAGTTAGACTAGGAATGGTGTCGAAGAAATGGAGTACTGGTGTTTCGGTCCGACCATCTTCCGAGATCAGCATCATTCAACCTGTTGATGTAATGTACATCTCTTTAATAACGTCTGAGAAATTTACGTCAATGGGTATTCTGGAAGTTCAAGGAAAAAACAAGAAAAAGGAAGAATTAGTATGTTTGCACAAAGTGATGCAGAAAACATGATTCGCTTTTAAAATGTCTTAACATGAAGATACTTTATCGATGACAATTTTCCGACACATCAAGTGAATTTAGTTACCTGAATTTGTTATCTATATTTCTTAATTGTACGATTTGCATCACTTTGAGCTTTCAGTGCTCCATGTGCACTGCAAATCAGGAGCACTGCAGAATCCCGCCACTGCAAAGACAGTAGCACTGCAGAATCTCGTCAAATTATCCTCTCAGGGCTCCATGTGCACTGCAAAGACAGAAGCACTGCAGAATCCCGCCACTGCAAAGACAGCAATACCGCAGAATCCCGTCAAATTCTGTGCTTGTTTTCCTATTCCGTCTTCGGAGCAGCGTTGCCTGTTATCTTAGGCCTAGGCAGGGAGGCCTAGTCCGCATGCATATAGATCAGCTGGGCGGCGCAGTTACAGAGGGGCTCTAATGGACAGGCCCACCGCCCCGATAGGCCTCCCTTGCCCACGAAAAACTTTGCCGCTTCAATGGCATCGAAATAAGAGCAAAACATGCTCCAAAAATATTGCTATGGTGTTGTGCTTTTATCTAAATGGGGGCAACAGGGTACCAAAAATGTGTTAGGAGCATTAAAGTTTTTCTTATGGTTGTTTGGGGTTCACTCTGTGAAAGCTGAAAATGAAAAAGTCTTTCTCGGAAGCGTTTTGAAATTGGCGAGCATGTAGTAGAAATTTGCAGCTTTGGTTTCGTGTTTATGCCTGATTGTTGCATTCTTGTTCAATTTGAGGGAAGATGTTGAAAAAACTTTGTTGCAGCAAATTTAAAACTGGTCGAAAACGATTTCGAGTTTGCACCAAAATTATAACATACAAATGAGTGGAATTATTTTGAAATTTTTCCCAAGTATAATCAAAAAAACTTTTCAAAAAAGAATTGCCTGTTCGAGCAGTCAGATTCTATAAGATTCAAATTCTATACATTGTGTTGCATGAAAATTTACAGCAGCGTTAAGCAGCGTTCAGTCCATTGACTTCAAAGTGTAAATGCTGAGATGCAATGCAAATTGTATCAAATAAGAGGGCAATATTACCGCAAAATTCATTTCTTACAGCGCTTTTCAAATAGAACGGTCGTAAAATAGCGAAATTAATGCCACTAAATCCATGAGAATGTGCGCAAAAAAAGACCAGTCGACAAAATTTAAAGGAGAAACTGTACAGCAATTTTTGCTTGAAGTATCATTGAATGCTCTAAGTCTGATTTAATTGTTCATGGTGTTGCTTTAAATCTGATTTTAAACTACACGGTGTTGCTTTAAGTCTGATAAAATGTGATTACTGTTGCTGTAGGTATGATATAGATGTACGTGGTGTTGTTGTAAGTCTTATTTAAATGTACATAGTCTAATTTAATCATGAACGCCTTGATTTTACTTCTTTAATGAGTACAAACGTCCCCCTCACACAAGCCCAAACACTTGAAAAGTCACATAAATCCCAAATCAGTGAATGCATTACATTAACCACAGCTTGCTCGGTATAACAGTTGCTACACGCAGCTCTACAACAGTCACAACCTTTCGAACGACTACTTCCAGAACCCTCAAACCCAAGACTAACCGAAAGCTATATTCTAGAGACAACTCGGCGCTGAATAACCTTAGCTTGAACACAGCGCGGGTCATCACTCATTCTCAAGGAGCAGTTCAATCTCGCGGCGAAACGCTCTGGTCTCGAGGGAGAAGGAGCTCGCTGCATTGATGCGGAATTGCCTTGCTTCAACGCTTTAAATTTCTTTCATCTTGCCTTGTAGAAATGCCTTACTTTTTTTGATCTTGTCTTGCAGAAATGCTTTGCTTTTCTTTCATCTTGCCTTGTAGAAATGTCTTGATTTTCTTTCATCTTGCCTCGCAGAAATGCCTTGCTTTTCTTTCATCTTGCCTAGCAGAAATTTATACCTTCCTTCAACGCCTTGCTCTTCTGTCATCTTGCCTTGCAGAAATGCCTTGCTTTTCTTTTATCCTACCTAGCAGAGACGACTTGCTTTTCTTACATTTTGCCCTGCAAAAAATACTGCCCTGCTTTCTTTTCATCTTGCCATGCATGCAGAAATGCCTTGCTTCAATGCCTTGCTTTTCTTTCATCTTGCCATGCAAAAATTTCTGCCTTGCTTCAAGGCCTTACTTTTCTTTCGTCGTGCCATGCAGAAATGCCTTGCTTTTCTTTCATCTTGCCTTGCTTTCCCGTAGTGTTATTCGTCAAGCTTTAGGCATTTTTGCCAGATGAGTTTGAATATTTATGAAATTCATAACGGCGTTGTAAAATTAGGCTACCAATTTGGAAGATGTTGATGGGATGTGGTCTTTCTGGAGCATCTGAACAAGAATGTTTTCGTGCTCTTAATAGCTGAAGTAGATAATTCTTGGAAGCGCATAAGCTGCGTAAAAAATAAATCTCCTTTTGCTTCTTAAATTTAGTATAGTCTGACTGTGGTACTGACATAATTTCATTATTTTTGAATATTTAATTATTTAATGCCTAAATATTTGAGAATTAATATTCGCAATTTAATTATATTTTCATTATACAGTTATTTACTCCCAGGTTTGACTCTCTCACAAAAACACGTCAAATTTGCTTCAATTTTGGTCATCATAGTTAGATCACTAATTTACTACTTATCACTTAATTTATTTTCATTTCATATTAATACCTCCGCTCAGATCTGATGCCAAATGATTTTTTTCAAATCGGTACAATTTCGGATTAAAATGAAACAAGCTTGGCATTTGTCAATTAGATACTTGTAAGTTCACGAAAAACTTGGACAAAAATATACGATGGAGACCTTAGCGATAAACACTGTGTTTTCTTAGAGCAAATATCACATTACGAAGTAATTTAAAACTACTAGAGTTTTATAGAGAAGCTTCATTAATGAACAATAACAACTGCTGTCAAGGCCGAGACTAAGATAAAATGATGTTTTGAAATCAACAAGTTTATTTTCAAAGACTTCCCTAGTTATTTGGAACAGAAGAGGCTTGGAATTAAAAAAATCGATCACAGTGTTTTCAGTGAAAGATCGTAGTGGTGCGAACACGATTGGTACGGGTACGATTGATACAAACACGATTGGGACGAATACTATTGATACGAACACGATTGATACGAACACGAATGGTACGAACACGATTAATAGAAATACGATTGATACGGAGACAAAAGGAAAGAACACAATCGGCACGCACACGATTGGTACAAATACGATTGATCCGAACACTATTGGAACAAACACGATGGGACAAAGGCAATTGGGAAGAACACGATTGGCACAAAGATAAATAGTACATGCACGATTGAGCCGAAGACAATTAACACAAACAAAATTAAGACGAAAACAATCAGTACGAACACGATTGTGACGAGCGCAATTTACACAAACAAAATTAGGAAGAAAATAATTGGTACGAATACTATTGTTACGAACGCAATTGGTATTTAACTATCGTATTTAGTACGTTTTCGAGCAGAAAAATGCGCTCCTAAATTTCCACGCACAAATCCTCACATACCTGAAAACCCACGTACAAAAAATGTTCCAGCATTTAATTTTCTGTTCCTTTTGCTCACAAATAGAAGCGAAGAAGCAGAATTTCTGGTACAAGTGCGTCGTTAGATTCATATTACATTTAGTGAGTAATTAAGAAGCGTTGGAAGACTGCCGCACGACACACAATAATGTCCATTGTGTGGACACAGCACTTGTGTGTTAGAAAAGACTTCCCAGGAAGTTGATACTTGGTGCCTTTATTTTCTCCCCTACGATAATTAATCAAAATCAGCACGCTTGGCAGAGTTCTTGCGCATTATTTCCTAGAACCTTCCTTCAGCCGGAAGCAACAAGGTATGCGACTGACATGAGTATTTTTTGGATCATAGTGGTAGTAGTAGTAATAATAGTAAGTGGAAAGACTTACTGCAGTTTTAGGAAAACCTGCGTGTCTTTTTGAATAAATGTACATGTAAGTACATTTAGGGAATATTAATTAAGAAAATTTCTCAGTAATATTTTCTGTGTCTGGAAACATCCACGAGCTCCGCACCCGCGATAAATATTAGGTTTCCGTGTGAGCTTACGGAAAATCTCTTTCGATTTTTCCTCCCATTTTCATCGCATTTTATATACGATTCTCAAGTCAAATTTCCCCTGAGGTCGGCCCCCTTATTTTTACTATAACATCACAAGTTGTAATTCAAACCATCGAGTTAAAACCCTTGAGTTTAATTAAGTTAAAACTTGGAAATCCTAAATTACGCTCCGAGAGGAACTTCGGTTGGAAAAAATTCCACAATCCTAAAAGATTCAAAGAAATAAATATACATGAAAGATATCACAAGCGGTCAAACGCAATGAGTGCTTTTTTAACCGGTCATGTTCAACAAAACACAGTTGCCACTCCAATTAAAATTTCTGCAATTAACTTGTAAAAAATAACTTATTTCGGAAGATCACTTCTAAACAAACATCTCTTTGAACTTCTGTTACCTTTGTGTTAACTACGAAATGAGTCATTATTTCTGACTTTAAAACATGTAGTGCAGGAATCCCTTTGAAGTTAATGGAAAATTTTGTAATAAGTCCTATCATAAAATTTTACGGGAAATATAAAACATCAAATGTCGTTCATTTTGTTCAAGCTATACATATAAAAGAAGCTAAAGCTAAATTAACTCTTTGACTGTAACGTGAGCCGCCGGTGGTACACGGAGGGAATTTTCATGATGCTCCTGACAGACCAGTAGTCACAAACTCAATTTCCATAAGTACTTAATCAAAACTATTCGAAGTCAAGATTCCGTTAATGTTTGCTATTTTTAGCATTGCTCGTTACAATTGACTTTAAATTTGAGTTCAATAATAAACTTTAGTTTTACCTTCTGCAGTTAAAGTGGCAAAGAAGTTGTTTGACAATATTTAGGTGTCACAGGGCATCGTCATGCTAAATTTTTCATATCATAACACGCGAATTATTCATCACGTGTACATCAAAAACGCCTGTTTAATTTGGCCGTGGCAGGGGTTATTTATTTCATTATCATAATCTTCTCACGAATGACAAATAAGAACGCCGCCATTTATTTCATTATCACAATCTTCTCACGAATGACAAATAAGAACGCCGCCATTTATTTCATTATCACAATCTTCTCAGGAATGGCAAATAAGAACGCCGCCATTTATTTCATTATCACAATCTTCTCAGCAATGGCAAATAAGAACGCCGCCATTTATTTTGTCATAACAATCTTCTCACGAATGACAAATAAGAACGCCGCCATTTATTTCATTATCACAATTTTCTCAGGAATGGCAAATAAGAACGCCGCCATTTATTTTGTCGTACCAATCTTCTCACGAATGACAAATAAGAACGCCGCCATTTATTTCATTATCACAATCTTCTCACGAAAGGCAAATAAGAACGCCGCCATTTATTTTGTCATACCAATCTTCTCACGAATGACAAATAAGAACGCCGCCATTCATTTTGTCATACCAATCTTCTCACGAATGACAAATAAGAACGCCGCCATTTATTTCATTATCACAATCTTCTCAGGAATGGCAAATAAGAACGCCGCCATTTATTTTGTCATAATAATCTTGTCACGAATGACAAATAAGAACGCCGCCATTTATTTCATTATCACAATCTTCTCAGGAATGGCAAATAAGAACGCCGCCATTTATTTTGTCGTACCAATCTTCTCACGAATGACAAATAAGAACGCCGCCATTTATTTCATTATCACAATCTTCTCACGAAAGGCAAATAAGAACGCCGCCATTTATTTTGTCATACCAATCATCTCACGAATGACAAATAAGAACGCCGCCATTTATTTTGTCATACCAATCTTCTCACGAATGACAAATAAGAACGCCGCCATTCATTTTATCATAACAATCTTCTCACGAATGACAAATAAGAACGCCGCCATTTATTTTGTCATACCAATCTTCTCACGAATGACAAATAAGAACGCCGCCATTTATTTCATTATCACAATCTTCTCACGAAAGGCAAATAAGAACGCCGCCATTTATTTTGTCATACCAATCTTCTCACGAATTACAAATAAGAACGCCGCCATTTATTTTGTCATAACAATCTTCTCACGAATGACAAATAAGAACGCCGCGATTTATTTTATCATAACAATTTTCTCACGAATGACAAATAAGAACGCCACCATTTATTTTATCATAACAATCTTCTCACGAATGACAAATAAGAACGCCGCCATTTATTTTGTCATAACAATCTTCTCACGAATGACAAATAAGAACGCCGCCATTTATTTTGTCATAACAATCTTCTCACGAATGACAAATAAGAACGCCGCCATTTATTTTGTCATAACAATCTTCTCACGAATGACAAATAAGAACGCCGCCATTTATTTTATCATAACAATCTTCTCACGAATGACAAATAAGAACGCCGCCATTTATTTTGTCATAACAATCTTCTCACGAATGACAAATAAGAACGCCGCCATTTATTTTGTCATAACAATCTTCTCACGAATGACAAATAAGAACGCCGCCATTTATTTTGTCATACCAATCTTCTCACGAATGACAAATAAGAACGCCGCCATTTATTTTGTCATAACAATCTTCTCACGAATGACAAATAAGAACGCCGCCATTTATTTCATTATCATAATCTTCTCACGAATGACAAATAAGAACGCCGCCATTTATTTTGTCATAACAATCTTCTCACGAATGACAAATAAGAACGCCGCCATTTATTTCATTATCACAATCTTCTCACGAATGACAAATAAGAACGCCGCCATTTATTTTGTCATAACAATCTTCTCACGAATGACAAATAAGAATGCCGCCATTTATTTCATTATCACAATCTTCTCACGAATGACAAATAAGTACGCCGCCATTTATTTTGTCATAACAATCTTCTCACGAATGACAAATAAGAACGCCGCCATTTATTTTGTCATAACAATCTTCTCACGAATGACAAATAAGAACGCCGCCATTTATTTTGTCATAACAATCTTCTCACGAATGACAAATAAGAACGCCGCCATTTATTTTATCATAACAATTTTCTCACGAATGACAAATAAGAACGCCGCCATTTATTTTGTCATACCAATCTTCTCACGAATGACAAATAAGAACGCCGCCATTTATTTTATCATAACAATCTTCGGTAAATGTATAGTGTTTGACCATAATCGATTTTCCACTTTTGGACCAAGAAACATTGTAGATGAGACGAAAATAAACAAGTTTTCTTCTATGCAATTTCCTTCGGAAATGAGTATTTTAGGAGTGAGAACGGGAAATGAGTTACCGTAACTCCAGTATTTGAGGCGGGGAAAAATACACCGCGCGGTCCGACGTGAAAGTAAACAGGCGTTCCCGCGCGCCAACCAAGCCGACGAAGAGCAAACCCCCTATTACAAACGTAAAGAGGTCGGGTCGTGAGGGGTTGCAACAGTTCTTTTAGTGAAAATTATAAAACTAAAAGAACTGTGGCTACCCCTCACGACCCAACCTCTTTACGTTTGTAATAGGGTCATGCACTATCGAGTTCCGGTAACTCATTTAACGCCATAACTTTTAAAATACTCATTTCCGAAGGAAAGTGCATTGAAGAAAACTTGTTCATTTTGGTCTCATTAACCATCTTTCTTGATCAAAAAGTGGAAAATCGATTATGGTCAAACACTATACATTTACCCAATCTTCTCACGAATGACAAATAAGAACGCCGCCATTTATTTTGTCATACCAATCTTCTCACGAATGACAAATAAGAACGCCGCCATTTATTTCATTATCACAATCTTCTCACGAAAGGCAAATAAGAACGCCGCCATTTATTTTGTCATACCAATCTTCTCACGAATTACAAATAAGAACGCCGCCATTTATTTTGTCATAACAATCTTCTCACGAATGACAAATAAGAACGCCGCGATTTATTTTATCATAACAATCTTCTCACGAATGACAAATAAGAACGCCACCATTTATTTTATCATAACAATCTTCTCACGAATGACAAATAAGAACGCCGCCATTTATTTTGTCATAACAATCTTCTCACGAATGACAAATAAGAACGCCGCCATTTATTTTGTCATAACAACCTTCTCACGAATGACAAATAAGAACGCCGCCATTTATTTTGTCATAACAATCTTCTCACGAATGACAAATAAGAACGCCGCCATTTATTTTGTCATAACAATCTTCTCACGAATGATAAATAAGAACGCCGATATTTATTTTGTCATAACAATCTTCTCACGAATGACAAATAAGAACGCTGCCATTTATTTTGTCATAACAATCTTCTCACGAATGGCAAATAAGAACGCCGCCATTTATTTTGTCATAACAATCTTCTCACGAATGACAAATAAGAACGCCGCCATTTATTTTGTCATAACAACCTTCTCACGAATGACAAATAAGAACGCCGCCATTTATTTTGTCATAACAACCTTCTCACGAATGACAAATAAGAACGCCGCCATTTATTTTGTCATAACAATCTTCTCACGAATGACAAATAAGATCGCCGCTATAATCGCCCAAAGCTTCATTAAGCATCAGCCCGCAACACTCTTGCATCCCATCAACAACGCAACCGTCCCACAACAAAGCACTCCAGCCTTGAACTCTGCTTGTTTATTGCATTGGAGCAGCGCAAGCGTCCCATGAACAATATTTACGGAAGCGTTCCATGAGCGATATTTACGAGATCAATTAGAGCAGGAGATGTTGACACCGACGTGACTATGAGGCCAGGAGACCTGCAGTCAATGGAGCTTAGGGAAAGCAAGCGAGTCCCATGAAACAGATGTACTTCGGTCAATGTTGTCCAATTAGGATGTTTTTGGCGCACTTCACAACATCAAACGCCAACTCCGAGGGGACGTCGAGGTGAGCGAAGTCTCGCGTGAACGAACGTGTGAAGTCTCGAGCGAACGAATGAGTGAAGTTTCGAGTGAGCGAAGTCTCGCGTGAACGAACGTGTGAAGTCTCGAGTGAACGAACGTGTGAAGTCTCGCGTAAACGAACGTGTGAAGTCTCGAGTGAACGAATGAGTGAAGTTTCGAGTGAGCGAAGTCTCAAGAGAACGAAGTCTTGAATGAGCGAAGTCTCGAGTGAGAAAATCTCCAGTGAACGAAGTCTCAAGTGAGCGAAGCTTCAAGTGAGCGAAGTCTCGAGTGAGTGAAGTCTCGGGTGAAGGAACACAGACAATGCCGCTCGAAGTTTCACTTCAAAACACGGCCCTCGAGACCCTCTGCGTCAAGGGCTTCTGGTACGCGCAACCACGTCTGTTTTGCAGCGCTAAAGCCGACAAAATGTGAGCAAAAACTTCATTAATGATCCCACGTGTTCTCAGTTCATTAAAAAGTAACTTGTCGTTCTGGCAGCCGGTTATGAAAAGGCTTCATTCCCCCTGACAGTAAAACACATTTAATTAACGTGAATCCTATTAGGAACACTAACCTTAATTTTCTTGATAAAATTACCATGATATTCTTAATAAGAATCTCACGATGTACCCTAATGTATTGAAGGAAAATTCAGCAACTGATTCCCAATGCCTCTAGAACTTCAAGCTATCACGCAGTTTAGACGTCAGAAGTTAGCAGCTCAAAAGAAATACGAGAGATAAATCTCGGCTTTCTTCATTTTAGACTAGCTTCCAGTGAAATTTGATGTTCTCTTTCACGAGGAAAATGAAAATACCTAGTAATGAATGACTGTATTCTGCAGCCATTCATTTCCAGTTGAATCGTTCTGCCATTCATCTGAGATGCGAGCGCTGAGTTTTGTCGAGCAAGCGATGTGGGAAGAGCGCACTGATGGCGGCAGAGCGCAGTGATAGCGGCAAAGCACAATGATGGAGGCAGAGCGCAGTGATGGCGGCAGAACACAACGATGGGGGCAGAGCGCAATGATGGCGGCAGAGCGCAGTGATAGCGGCAAAGCACAATGATGGAGGCAGAGCGCAGTGATGGCGGCAGAACACAACGATGGGGGCAGAACACAACGATGGGGGCAGAGCGCAATGATGGCGGCAGAGCGCAATGATGAAGCAATGTCAAGGGCAATGATAAGTATTGGGTTAATGTACGTCAAGCATAGCTCTCCTTACCGCTATTGTAGGTGCCATTTACCTAGAATGCTCATATTTCAATTTAAGTGTGCACTAAAGAGAACATTTTCAACAATGCGTCACGAGGATTATGTGTTTTTTAGTTACTTGTATTTATATGCATTGTAAAATCATATTAACGCAACGAAGGGAACGCATTTTTTGTGCTTTTCTCTCAATCATTTTTGATTCGACATGTGACATGGGTATTACGATACGCATGTGTGAGTATCAACTAATAATGTTGATGTCAAGATATTTTAAAAATCAATGTTACACATTCCATGTCTCAACTTTATTAGAAATAAACTGTTTTCTTTCTTCTTCCTTTCTGTACGCTAAGGTTATTATCGGTCGGTGTTTGCTTTTGTGCATCTGAGAGCAGATTCTGCGTCGGGGATGACTATATTAATCTTTTTTGTTGGACTGCCATTAACGCGGTTGTCACATAACTCATTCGCGATATTCTTCGGATACAAATTCAAAAATATTGTAATTGGGATATTTTACGCTTCGCTTCAGCAAAACAGTAGGCCTGGTGCTATTGAGCTATAAAGGCAGAATCGAGAATAGATTTTTTCGAGTTTGTATGTCAAACTGATCTCTAACCAAGTTTACGCAGCAAAAATTTCAGGTTAATGAAGACGATAAAAATAAAAATTCACGGTGTTGTTCTCATTATGCTTATATACTTAAAACCTCATTTATAATGAATTTGCATCACAGAGTTATTGGAAACTGCCAAAATTCACGATATCATTTGTTTTCCTAGTGCAGTCTTGAAATATGAAATCACTGGAAACTCCTAAAAATTGCGATATCATTTGTATTCCCAGCAGTCTTGACATATAAAATCACAGGAAACTCCAAAAAATTGCGATATCATTTGTATTCCCAGCAGTCTTGACATATAAAATCACAGGAAACTCCAAAAAATTGCGATATCATTTGTATTCCCAGCAGTCTTGACATATAAAATCACAGGAAACTCCAAAAAATTGCGATATCATTTGTATTCCCAGCAGTCTTGACATATAAAATCACAGGAAACTCCAAAAAATTGCGATATCATTTGTATTCCCAGCAGTCTTGACATATAAAATCACAGGAAACTCCAAAAAATTGCGATATCAATTGTTTTCTCAGTGCAGTCTTGAAATATAAAATCACAGGAAACTCCAAAAAATTGCGCTATCATTTGTTTTCTCAGTGCAGTCTTGACATATAAAATCACAGGAAACTCCAAAAAATTGCGATATCATTTGTTTTCTCAGTGCAGTCTTGACATATAAAATCACAGGAAACTCCAAAAAATTGCGATATAATTTGTTTTACCGCTGCAATCTCATAGCAAAAAGTTGTAAGAAAAAACAGCTCATATTCACCATTTCATTTGTTTCCACACTGCTGTTGAAGCAAAGTCGTTAGCCAAACAACAATTACCTTGTTACCGTGAGCATCGCTGAACGTGTTTTGCATCTGTTTAGGTATCATTCATGATATTTAGATATCATTCAGATATCACTCATGATATTTAGATATCATTCAGATATCATTCATGATATTTAGTGTAAGTTAGTCAGTAATGCTGTGGCGAAATATCATTCTGGTCTGTCATTTAGTTCGTATTGGATTTGCCCGCATGAGTGCAATGGTTTCAAGTTCCCTACATATTGGGCCATCTGTGCACCACTGGGTAAGTTGTTCATTCACTTACCGATATAAATAAATGGATTTTATTCTGTTTCGCGGCCTTTTCAGAAAATGACTGTTATCATACGTAGTGGAATATTATCGTGGAATTGTATTTTTGATATTTTTAGGAAAGATAGAAATTCATTCGAGCAGTAAAGTCGATTTCTCAACTATACTGTTTACAGTCCAATCAAACCAACGGTTAATAACCGCTGAAACGTAGCGAACGTGTTGATCAGCTTAATTTACGAGCCGGGTTTCTCTGATGAGATGCAATTTATGGGCTAAATGCTGTTGACTTTTGAATTGAATGACGATGAAAATTATGATACTGATTGGCAGCACGACTTCTTCTGGAGATTAGTATTAATGCTCTGATTGTTTTTTTGTTGTAATTTAAGTAGGTGAAAATACGGTGTAATTTTTTCAAATACAGTTATCTTAACACTTCTGCTGGTTGTATTCTTATTAGTTTTTGTTCAGTCCAGACAGACTAGATTTATGATATTTTTATTCCTGTGGAGCCCCTGGCCTCAAGTACATAGACTCTTGATCTTAACACCTCTTACATCCAGCCAAGTCATGCCGTGTCTGACTTTTATCCTAAAACAATCTATCCGTACAACCATTTTATTTCCATCGGCTTTTTGAAATCTCTTTTGCGCTTTAATCTCAAAATTGCGAGGACGCAGAGTACGTATAATTTTTTCTTTCGGATATGTCAAGGTGCGACGTCTTTCTCTCAGCCTATAATTGCGCCAGCGAACCCGAAATGATCATTAAAAAGTTTCCTCGTCGGCAAAAACTCGTTTGATGTCGTACCAGTCAGACTTTGAAGAGGTGGGTTCATCTAGATAATCTTGTTCAAGACATGTTAATGGCTTAAGTTAAATTGCATTGAAAACTTCGGTATTTTACTGGGCATGATACACTTCACGTCTCCTGGGAAGAATTGTTCCTGCGGTTTCTATCGTAGCGGCAGATGGGGGACATTTTTTGGGTGATTTTCATGCCGTGGGATCCCCAATTGAGTTGTTAAGCGAGTTAAGATTCCCAACTCGAGCAAAGAATATTCAGCCGGAAATACTGACGAAGAAAGTTAGCTGAGAATGAGGTTACCTCATGCAATGTTTGCAGCAGATTGCCTGTGGCATAAGGAAAAATTCCACACTGCTGAATTCACCATACATTTTCTCTGTAATTGTTGAGTAGAAGCTAGATAAAAATGTTGATACCATGCAGCTTCTTTGGTATACGTTCAGAAAAGCTGTAGTTCAACATATGCACGCTTCAAGTTCACCCAGGCGTTAGTGGGGATTCTAAATTAATTTTTAATCACAATGACAAACAAAGTAAGGTCACTTTTTTATTGTTTGCTCGACCGTCGCAGTATGTCCGCTTGCGTACATCCCCTACAGCGTGTTGGAGAGCTGTGGTTCATTGGCTGAGCTCACGCTGTCGTGTCTAAGTGAAGAATGCATCGGTGGATGAAAACCGTCGTTTAACAAAAAACGAAAATTAAAAATAAGCGAATACGTGATGGATCTAATTATTTAGTGTTATATGTTCATAGTTAAAAAGTTATTGATTTTATCTTCGCACTAAGAAGCGAACAATTTTTCATGATCGTGAATAAACTTAGCCCAATTCATATTTTAAAGTTTGTATGATGTTTACATGCTAACTTGTGATCACGTGGCTGTACATCACAGTAGCGCAATTTAAAAAAAAATTCCTTTAATAAATAAAAAGTTGTCAGAGCAAAAATTAAACTGCTGGTGCTTAAGGAATTATTAAGATTATTGTTATTGATCACAAAATTTGAAGTAAATTCACAGGTTGCATCTCTGTGACTATTTTACTCCCGTTGGTCAGACATTCATGTTCCGTAAGGCAAATTCTTAGAAATTAATCCAATATAAACGGAGTTCAATTACATTTGATGACTATATCCTTCATGCCTGCTAATTATATCTCCATCAGCCAAACGAATGAGTTGTTAAAATTAAAGAATAACAACCGCAAAAGGCTGAAAGAAATAGACTGAAAATTTTTTCAGCACATGAAACTCGAATAAATTTGAGTAATGTGAACAATGCAAATAAAAACTAGCATTTTGTAGAATATAAGACGTTAATACCAGAATTATTCTCCCTCTTCCCAAAACAAAGTATTGTTTGGATGAACGCAAGAAAAAAAAATATTCCTCTCTTAAAAAATATTTCTCTCTTGTTGAAGCGCAAGAAATCACAAAATCGATCTCACGCAAAACAAACAGGAATAGACGACAAATATGATCGGAGTTTCTATTAAGGAAACCAAATAATGGATTCAACGTGAAATAACTTCATGCAGGTGGTCTTGCGGCATCTGTTTGAGCAGCCGGCGGTGCATTTTAGAAGCTGGAATCGAATGCTACGTCGAGGTTTTTGTGGTGTCGTAAATCGCCGACGTGTTGCGGCCGATAGTAATCCCGAGGCTGAACGGCCTCTGCACCGCTCCTTGGGGCACTTCCCATGCATACTCAAGGAAGGCCATGCGTGGTTGGAATCTGTAGCGGATTTTTTGTCTAACTTCTTGATTAAAGAGAAAACAAGCGATGTGGTGTTGTTTACACTAACTTCCTGCTTAAAGAGAAAACAAGTGATGTGTTGTTTACACTAACTTTTTGCTTGAAGAGAAAATAAACGATGTGTTGTTTAAACTAAATTACTGCATGAAGAGAAAACAATTAACAATCGATGTGTTGTTGTTTACGCTAACTTCTTGCTTGAAGGGAAAACAAGCGATGTGGCTGTTAATTTCTAGTCAAATCTAACTTACTCAAGCAGGAAGTGAAAAGGGCTGATCGGTTGTAAAAGTTGTAAGAGCTGTTTCTATGCGTCGATCACAACTGATCTACGAAAGTTTTAATCGTCATAGTAAGGTTTAAATTCTTAAATGGAACCTCCTCAGTTCACTTACGTAATTTTTATGAAGTGAGAAACACGAAAAAATTGTTCAATTCTGCTGCGATTTCATTTCTACAGGACAATGTTCTACTGTACACATCTTACTGTACAATCAACGCTACAGGTTCATTGTTTTTCTGTCCTTAGTTGCTCCTACTTGATTCTTAAGAACCATGTTTTCATCTTTGGACTAGACAAGATCATGGTTGGATATCAGGTAAGGTTTACACGCTGCTAGCCGCAAAATTTACAAGTGATATAGAATCTAATTCGGCTAACGAAGCTGCTTCTATGTATTTAATTTGAGGTGAATGAGACACGTGTGAAACTTTTCTCGTTAATTCCACATTTATTGATTTAGTAGGACATGTGCGTCGGTTTTTTCATAAAATTCATAATTTTAATGCTCGTCTCTTCACTAATGCCTGGCAATAATGAAAAATTGAAATTATTTCTCCATTGTCTTTGCCGTTTTTGAACATGCAGTGAAATTCTGTCAAAATTCTTTTCACGGCACTGTTTTTTTGATGTACTTTTATTTTTCTCTAAAGGGAAGATGTGATGTGACAAGATGAATGTTATGTAGGCCTTTGATTTATTGATTTTTTCCGGTTTACGGCTGTCCTGTTTTTCAGGACCTGTAACTTTTTCCCCGGATTTTGTTTCGTTTCATAACTAACCTCCTGACTAAACGTTTCTATGCGCGGAAGATTTTGTGTAAGAACACCCATTGTGCATAGAACCCCAGTTCTCTGAACTCCATAAGAAATAGTGCTTTCTACCTTCCTATTTTGGAAAAACTTTTTTGTAACTAGGCAGGCTTAAAGCTAACTCATCTAACCAACTATCGCTGGACACAAGTCAGTTCGAATAGGTCGCTATACTCGGCTAAGCGTCAAAGAAAAATTAATTCAAGAAAAACCAAGAGTTTATTGACATCACACGCGTACAAGATCTGTCTATTCAACCACATGAAATCATAAATTAACATTTGAAAAAAGCATTTTTTGAATTAAATTTGAGTTTTTAACTAATTGTAACACATGACAACGTCTCCTTCAACAATGGCATTTTTCATTACATTTTAATGGTCACTCACACATTTTCTTATACAGTACGTCCCACAAAACCCGAACCTAGTGTTTATTTTCCCGTATCAGTAATACCATCATAATCAGCTATATCTTTCCTATAGGTTAATTTTGAAGGATGATTTTGCTCGAAATCAAATGCTTATGGTATTCTTATGATGGTATTACTGATACGGGAAAATAAATACTCGGTTCGGGTTTTTGTGAGACATACTGTAATACACAGGCATGTGCGTCTCTAGTTCATGAAAATTTCGTGGACCACGAAGCAGAGTCTCCCTAACCGCTCTCGCGGGACCCCCACGAGCTGAAGTATGTAGGGGAATTTCCCCAAATGAAGTGGCTTGGGTCAAAACGGTCCCTAGAGCGCACTGGTGCCGTGAGAAGGAACCTCTTTATGGCTCTGCTTAAATCTTCGTCACGGCAAGATTAGAAAAGAAGCTTCTGAATTTTGCGCCAACGCCAAATTAAGAGTGTGATGCATAGATGTAAATTCCTGAATTACTAGTTATTAAGATGAGAAAAGAAGCTTCTAAATTTTGCGAGTGTGCAAAATTAAAATTATTAATGATGCATAGATGTAAATTCATGAATTACTAAATAGTGATTAAGATTAGAAGAGAAGCTTCTGAATTTTGCGCGGACGCAAAATTTAGAGTATGATGCATAGATGTAAGTTAATGAACTACTCGTGATTATATCATATAATTTCTCGGTGATGTACACTTGTGATTTAGTTTTCAACAAACACTTATCATGTGTCCAAATGAGCAAATTTCATTGGTATTATGTGTTGCTGCTGATATATTTCATCATAAATTCTAAGTACACTTGAAAAACTTTTGTTTGATGCATACATTTCTGCTAAACCTCTCTAGTAATAGATTACGCCTCTCGCATACTAATCTATTACCTCTCATATTTTTATTGAATTGCGCGCAATAAATTTTTAGGGTATGCCTCACCAAGCCAGAACTTATCGCCGCTGTTTTAATGCTTAGCAAATCGTGCTGAGTTATAACTTTCGCTGTCTGGCACACGTCCGAATAGCCTCCATAGTTGAGTTTTGGCTTTGAGGCTTGGCTGACCAGGCCTTTACACCGGAAGTTTAGGATGTCATAGCAGAGGTCTTAAAAAACAGGTGAGGAGATTAAGAATAAAAAATAATGGTAATATTAATAATCTACACTATAATAAGAGCCGCGTCTGTCTGTCCGAAGCCAGCCTGCAGTGTGAGATGAGCGTATCTGTGATACAAGCCTCATCAACTCCACAATTTCCAGTGTATTAACCCATCAGATTCGAGTAGGAATGAATATCACGTGAATTCTTAGGATATAGGAACATGTGTAATGTGTTTTATAGAACATTATTACACATTTTTGACGGGCCGTGGGCTGAGAGATGGAATTTTTTTTATGTATATAACAGCCTTTCTTTTATTTCGCCTTCTTTCTTATTTCAAATAAAAGGGGGGTGGACTAGTCTGATATGAACAGACACCTCAGCTCATCACAACTCGATACTGTTGTCTTACATCAGCATTTTTTCACTATTTAGCTTGACTGCTGCTCAGCTCACCAAGGATCTTGACAATCTCCGGCTTCACCGGTAGTCTTTTATTGCATTGTTTAAATTTACCGTATATCCTTACCTCATTTCACCGTAATTGTGACTCTATCCCACTTCAATTCACTGACCTTCTCATTCCTTCTGTCTTTACTGTAGTGCTCCACTTGAAGTGATTTGTTTTTGTACTGTTACTCTGAATCTGTAATTGCTGTGTTCAAAGTTAACACCTATCCTTGCCAATTCCAGATTCACCGGAATTGTGATTCCGTTTTATTTCACTGTTAATCATTTCACTGTTAATTAATCACTACAACGCAGGCTATATTAAATCATTTACAATTCCTTTATTCTAGTAAAGATGAAGGAAAGCCTGTCTTCTCTGTTTTTCTTGACTTTCGTAAAGCATTCGATTGTGTGGACCATAACATATTGCTCTCGAAACTACACTATTATGCTTTTAGAGGGGTTGCCCGTGTTTGGTTCAGATCATTCCTAACAAATCGGAAGCAATACGCTGTCATTGATGATGCAAAATCTGACCCACAGACAATTAGCCATGGAGTTCCACAAGGATCTGTCCTTGGGCCTCTCCTATTCCTGATTTTTACCAATGATATTATTAAATCTTCATCATTTTTCAAATTCAAACTTTTTGCCGATGACAGCACGCTTTCTGCAGTCCTTCCATACAAAAATCCCGCTCTGATTGCGGAGAGTATAAATAATGAACTCCATAAGGTTTCATTGTGGTTTAAAGCTAATAAAATAAGCCTTAACATAGATAAAATAAAATATATTACATTCTCATACAAGAAAAATATATCTCTCCCACGCATTAAAATTGGGGAAGGTGAAATCGAAGAAACTAACTCATGTAAGTTCCTGGGTATCATAATAGATAAACATGTGACCTTCAAAGAACATATCGCTTAAATTAGTACTAAATTATCAAAATCATCGGAATCCTAAATAAATGTAAAAATTTTCTGCCTGAAACAGCTTTACAAATGCTCTACCGAACGCTCATTTCACCATACTTGCAATACGGAATAGAAGCATGGCCCGGAACTGATAAAAATAAAACCAGTATAATTTTTACTCTGCAAAAAAGAGCTATCAGAGCGGTTAAGAATCTAGAATATAATGCTCACACAAATGATTCATTCAAAAATTTACAAATACTTAAACTATCGGATCTCTACAAAATCTCCATCTGTAATTTCATTTACAAAACATTAACAAATAATGGCGACAATAGCCTAAGACAATTATTGACTGCGCAAACTGGTCATCACGACCATTTAACCCGAAATAGAAGTAAATTCATGCTTCCTTATTATTCTAAGGCCTGGTCACAACACAGTATCCTCTTCGTTGGAACTAAAACTTGGAACTCAATCCCTGCGGAGATCCGTGAAAGTAATTCTTACAAGGTATTCAAAAGAAATCTTGAGTCTCACTTCTCATCAGAATACTAGTCGTGTAAAATCACCATAGTCAAACCTTGTCTCCTACATGACTGGTCCTAATAATGTAATCTGCCATGGTTAATATCGCCGATCTTCTGTCTGCTCTTACATCGTTTATCGAATATACTGTTAAATCCAGTCCATATGAACTATATTGTAAAATGAAGCATCTAACATCAAGTTAAATTATTTCATTGAGCAGTCTAATGTGAAACTAGGTTATGTGAATTAGGTTAAACATTATTGTACACCTTAGAATAACGTTAATGTTAGGATGCCCTAAAAGTCGCTGAACTTATTCGAGCCCACAGGCTGCTATACTCAAATTTGACCATTGTACTATACTTAAGAAACATTCTACCTCTATATCACCTGTGGTAAATAAATTGTTTAAATTTTTTAAATCTTCCCCCCATTTAGTTTGACTAAAGTACTCCACTTCCAGTAATTCGATTTGCCCTGTTACTCTAAATCTGCTATTGCAGAGTTCAAATGTGCCACCTATCCTTACCCCCATCAAACTTTACTTTTAATGTGATTCCTCTATAATTCAATATGGAACTCATGTTTACCATCTCTAGCTTCATTGCGGTACTCCACTTCCAGTAATTTGTTTTTGCAGTTACTTTAAATCTGTTATTGCAGTGTTCAAATGTACAACCGCTCCTTACCTCATCAAGCTTTACTCTAACTGTGGTTCCTCTTTAATTTAACATGCAACTCAATGCAACGCCCCCCACTCCCATACCGCATTAGTTCATCAGAGATCTTCAACACCAGCTCTGGTAACTTGCTCAAATTCTCCAAAACCGTCACGACGTCGGACAGTTTGACAGCCACACAGGCACATCTCCGCTCTTTGGTAGGCACAAGTTCTGTATAATTGCGTCAGTTATGCAGACCTACATTACAACTCTCAAATACTTGTATTTTATCATGCTACAAGTCTGCGCTCCGATGAATATGAGCGTTAACCATGCTTAAACAAAAGTTCTGCATAATTGCTTCAGTTATGCGAACCTCCATTCCTACTCTCAGATACTCGTATTTTATCATACTACAAGTCTGGGCTCCGATGAATATGAGCGTTAATCATGCCTAAACACAAGCTGGTGTCAATTTTTAGTGCCGGTTTATGAGTGAAAATTCAGGTGATAACCCGCAAAAATGCGCAGTAAAACAGATTTTATGAGCTGCAGCGTGGACTCTAAAGCGGACCATCCAACGAGCTGAGGTGCGTGCGGTGGGTAAAATTGATAAAACTCGAGTTCGGAATAATGTTAGTGTCTGTAGCATTTGTGCTTCGATGCACACGTGTTGCTTTTAAACACTGGGATTTCTTGGGAGCTTACAGAGTTTTGTAGATTAATGCCGAACGAAAATAATTTGGACAAGAAAAGTTTTGCCCCTATGCGGTCACTTTAATCACAGTATTTATATTAAATATTCTCACAATGTTCTGTAAACAACCACCGTCAGAAGCAGAGACAACAGAATTAAATAAGGAGTAAAAATAAAGAAATAACTAATGGTGCGTTTCCTCGTCAACTTGTGTGCCATTTCAAAATAACTTTAACTTTGCTGAAGGATTTTGAATTCATTTAATTGTAGTCTTACTCGGCCAGCTGTCCAGTTTGTGTCACAAAGCTACACCGACACGCGAATCACAAAATATTTCCTTGACCCAATTAGCAGCGCGCTTTCAATTTGTTAAGATGTTTGTGAGCAACTCTCACTGCACGTTTCCCAATTATAATTCAAAAGTTTACATCTATGTACATACACTCAAATATTTAATGCATATATATATATTAATATATATATATTTATACATGTATACATTTATATACGTATTCATATACACACGTACATATGTATCAATTCGATTAATTTTACATTTCCCGTCAACCAATGTTAGTTAGCATGATTAAGCGGTAACAGAAGATAATTTTTGCAAGCTAATACAATATCATACGCAACTGATCGCATTGGAAACACTCCCTAGACCCATTTATGCTACCTTCCTCTTTGTAACTTCATGTCTGCACTCGTGTTCATTTGATCTGCATATTCCACTGCAAATGATAATCTCACCTAACTTGAGGACTCGGCATTCATAAACTTTCCGCAGCTCCATCATTTGCATCCAAGTCTCGAGTTCCAAAATACCCGCAAACTATGAGACGTTCATGACTGGACGCACCACAAGAAGAGTTAGAATACTTTTGACTGGTCCGTCCGTTTGTCTTGAGCCATTGGCTGTGCGCCGGAGAACAAAGGGCCAGTAATTCAAGTCGCTGCCGACGGTTGCTGTCTTCTCGCCGACATCTGCCATGAAAGCCGAGCTCCTCACCGAACAATCCAAACACGCAACGTTCCCAGCTCCGCTCATTAGGTCCACGCTGTAATTGGATCATCAGTCTGTGTTTGTGCAGGTGCTGCGTGTGCGGCCGAACCAAATCCCCGAACTTTCACGCTCGTTCCTAAACTTGCGAGATGCCTTGAATCGCTTATAATTTGCTTACGCGCAAATTAAGGTCGGCTCTTTGGCAGGAGGCCTTGGAGCAGAGCGAAGCCTCGCGTTCTGGAAGAGGTGTAGCTAATAATGCCGGTCGCGGTGTGTGTAAAGGCTGGAACGCGCTGGAACTGTACGAGTAATGATGGAAATGACTGCGTAACATGTCATTTATGGTATTATGATATTATAATACTGCTCTGGAGACAAGTTAGTCTGAAGACACTAGCGCTCGTATTGATACTTAAACCGTAAAAATGCAGGAATAAGACTTGAACCATGGTAGTGCATGAGATGCTATAGTCTGGAAGAAATACTGGTGATAGTATCATGATATTTGAATACTGCTTTGGAGACAAGTAAGTCTGAAGACACTAGCATCTGTGTTGAAATTTAGGCCGTAAAAGCTGCTGGAATATTACTTGGAGCATGGTAGTGTAAGTGAGGCTACCGTTTATAAGAAAGGCTGCCACAGATCTCAGATGTATTAATTATGGAGCTAGACATATTATTGAGCTAGAGAGGGTAAAGATGAGTTACAGATTGAATTATAGAAGAACCACAATTAAAGTAAAGCTTGATGGAGTAAGGATAGGTTGCACATAAATAAATTGTAAAATTGTAAATTGTTAAGATGCTAGCTGCACAAGCCAACCAAATTTGGCTGCTCTGAGTTCTCTTGCTCAGTATTGCAAGCCCTCCACCATTCTGCCTTCCATTATCTGGTCCTAACCAACGCTAGAAATTCTCCATTAATCTCTAATTAGCGCAAGCTAAAGGCCCAAAAATGAGTTAGTTATCTTCCAATTTTGAGCACCGTTCGTTGCTTATAGAACCTTTGTTAGAAAATTGACGAGGGACCAAGCATTTAGTAATATCGTTTGATCCTTTCAATTAATGAGCTTAGAGCGCAATTTAGGCGACTGCGTGCGTTTTAGGATTCAATTTCTGGTGCACTTTTGTTCATTGGTTTTTTCTTTATTAATTTGTCTCGCTGGAAAGTTATTTTTTCATTAACTGTTGTGTAATGTATGGAACATACAGTGACATTTCTAAAAGAAAAATGAGAATTTTACCTATCCTTTTCGTATCAAACGAATATTACTTCGCTTAAGCTCATATTTTAAAGACAGCTGCTTGCACAATAACAGTTCATTCCAACATAACCTGACGTGACGAATTCTACGGTTCCGAAACTACAAAGTACCTTGAGAGCCATTGATTCATTGCAATAATCGTTCATTTCAACATAACCTAATGTAACGAATTCTACAGTTACGAAACCAAAAAGTGCTATGTCACCTTATGCGTTCAGATGATGAATCCCTTAGCACTGAAGTTACTTGCGCTTTTCTGCGAGACGCTCTCACGTTGCCGGAGGCTGTGCCACAATGTCAGCAAATGAAGAGAAACTTGTAAGCGACTTGACAAGTATGGGATGCTTGGAGCGGCCTCCCTCCGTTCTCGAGGTGCTTTCAAGTTAGAGCCTTCAGCTCCACTCAAAATTCCTGAGCAATTTCTTGATTGCCCAAACTTTGGACACTTAACGAGCTACTTGTCTTGCATTAACTTCGCGAGAAAATGTGGCAGACGCTCTGGCTGCACGCACGGCTGCTTCTTAGAACGTAGCTTTCGTGTGTTGAATGGTCTTGTTAATCGCGGAATGTTCATCTTAATTGTTTGATTGTTCTTTTTAATTGTGGAATGTTCTTATTAAATGTTGAATGTTTCTATCAACGGCTGAATGTTTCTTTTTATGGTTGAACGCTTCTTTTAACAGTTAAATGTTCTTGTTAATTATTAAATGTTCCTATCAGTGGTTGAATATTCCAAAAACGAGTTTAATGTTTTGGATAATGATTTATTGTTCCTATTAATGGTTGGATGCTTTAAATAATGGTTTATTGTATCTAATAATGGTTTATCGTTCTTATTAATGGTTGAATGGTAATAATAATGGTTAAATGCTGCTAATAATGGTTTGTTGTTCATATTAATGCTTATAAGTTTCTAATAATGTTGAATATCGCTAATAATGGTTTATCGTTACTGTTAGTTATTAAATGTTCTTATGAATGGCTTAATGTCCATAAAAATGATTGAATGATGATCATCATAAAACTAGATATCATTCATTAGCGTCCGTGAAATTTTTGGCTGACTGATATAAGAGTGAACTAGACCATGGGTGGATAGGCAAAGAAACTCTGAATCCTTCCACAATCCTACATCACTCACATATTTGTAGCGGTATAGTTTGAAAAACTGTAGATAAATATATCTTCACTTGAGTCAGATATTTGCTTCTAAGAAGTCATTGAATGAATAAGATTTCATGACAGCGAAATCGAAATCAAGGATAATATTTGCTGCGGAATCTGTCGCAAGAATTTGGGTCTGCCTTTTGACCAAGGACTGAATTGAGCACTAATGATTCCTTTTTGATGTTTCTATCATTCTGTCTGATTTTTTATTGAATGTTTCAAAGGTGCAATATGGTAAATTGCTTCGTATTTGGTCGATATCCAATGGTCCTCATTGTTAAGCCAGAAACAGCAGCTGGAACAAAAAAATGCTATTACAGAATTATTTTCGCCTACCAATCTATTAAGATTTATCACCGTTGATCTTTTGAACTTTTATTTTTCTGTTATTCACAGTTATTTTTTTTACAGTTATTCATTTGAAATAGTTTTTAAGTTAAGAGAAAATATCTGTGACAACAATGGTTTTGTACAGGGGCTCGAAATTTTGGCGCGATGAGTTATATGAGTTATAGTTATGATCAACAGCAAATTTATAAAAACTTGGAAAAATTTAGAGCTGCGACTTGGGATGAAGTAACTTGCCTTTTTTATTGATACCCAACTTATTTTGATTGATTTAAAAAAACGATACAATATCCTGATTTTTCATTTTACGGTATTTCTGATTTTTTCACTTTTGATGAAAGGCTAAACCGTAATAGGGTCCAACCCAAGTAAACTTTAAGTTTTCATTTTCATCAAATTGTGAAAAATGTATTGGAGTTTGATGAAATTAAACTTTAAATTTTCATTTCTATAAACTCTAAAAGAGAAACATAGCAGAACTGCTTGAATTGTTGAGCAGTTCTTTATTTTGTAACATTTTATCGTAGTTTTGTATTTTGAGTTTAAATCTGAAAAAATAGTAACAAATTTACATAGGTCGGTTACACACAGCAGTCGCCACGTATTAGCACTGCGTTTCAATCTAATTTCAAATCACAAACAGACTTGCATAATCATTGGCACATTCTGCGTTGCTTATATCCTAGTATTGAATCCCTTACCAGGTCAAACGAAACAGAGCTTCTTGTGATACCCACTCAACATCTCGTGACGAATGTCCTCTGCAACTAAATTTTTCCTCTGAGGATTTTGGCCTGAAAAAAGCCCATCATTTGGCAACACCGTGGAAAAACAGAGCTCAGTCTACATTACCTCAGCCAAAGTAGCATGGCATAGGTTTTATAGTGATTAATGTGATACATATGGCAAGCTGAGGCTTTAAATATTCTTCAAAATGATACGAAAAGTGGGCCTTAAGCCAACTGCTTATTGTATGACCTAATTCTACAAATGTAGGCGGAATAAAATTTTACTTGTAAAAGGTTTCAAAACCTGAATTATTCTTCATTTCATGGCCAGCCATTAAAAATTTTCTTGGAATACTCAATGACATCCAAAAATTTCGTCCCCCCGACGATGACTGAGCCATTAAGAAGGAACTTGAGAGACAAATGGAACAAATAATATTTAAATATTTAAAATAAGAGAAATAATATTTAAATATTTAAAATAAGACAAATAATATTTAAATATTTCAAACGAAAAATGATTTTTAATTATTTACGATGAGTAATAATATTTAAATATTTCAAATGAGACAAATAATGTTTAAAAACCATAAATAAGACAAATAATATTTAAACATTTGAATGACATATACAATTTAAAAACTCAAAATTAAAGCATCCTCCAGTAGCCTGGCAGCAGTACCTCGAACGACTCCCAGAGCCCATCATGAGACCCCTAATGCTGCGCAGCCCATTTTCGCGAGACAACTTCCGACCGAAATTTTACCGCGCATCTTTCATGGGAGGCAAAGTTCTCGGCAGAATTTTGGGGCGAGTTTCTTACACAGGATGCAATTCAATTACTCTCTGAGAACACCGGCGTCGGTCGCTGTGCTAGATTAGATATGAGGTCGTTTAGCATGTCTTTATGACACTTCTAGGCTCATCGTGGTTTATCGCAGCGGAAAATGGCGCTGCATAACAGATAAACATATTTGCATGAACATCGCCACGTGAATTGCTTACTTTGGAAGAGTCAAAAGAGTCTATAAACTCTGGTCTCAGAAGCTTGTGCCCGTTCCGCACCTCTCTCGTGCGTGCTCTTTTGCATCACCCACACGGCTTATTATCTCGAAAGCTCGTTTTCTGTTTGATTATGAAATATAATTACTGGCGCATTAAATAGTAATTTGTACGTCGTATTGCCTGAGGGCGTTTGAAACTATCTTCCTAGTAGTCATCAACAGGCAGTTGTGCTATAAAATTAGCTCATTAAATGTTTGAAAGAAAAAAGGAAGAAAAATGCCAGGGTATAAAACTTTTTTTATACATTATCAGCCTAGGAAATTATTTTTCATGGACTTAAACAATTTAAACAATTTAAGCAATTTATTTACCACAGGTGATACAGAGGTAGAATGTTTCTTAAGTCTAGTACAGATTAGTACTAGAAGATTAGTCCTATTATTCAGTTGTTTGGTTATGATGGGGCTAATTAGCGCGAAAGGCAGGTTTAACTTGCATAATGTGATGCGTCGTATTGTGAGCGAAACAAAAATAATCATGAAATGAAAATGTTTCGTTCGCAAATTTCAGGAAATTGCCGTTTGTTGGAAACCTAACAAGTCTACGGTAATTGCTCCGAATATTTAAGTTACTTTTGCTAAAACTCTGCGTGCAAGGAAACTTGAACATTGTGTCGAAATAGTGATCAGTACGCTACATTGGGCAAATTAAGGCTTTAAATGTTATTCAAAATGATACGAAATATGTTTCTCAAGACAACTGTTTGTTGCACGATCTAATTCCGCGTTGGAAACATTCATTGTAATGTTAAAAGATTTCTTAGGTATTCGTTGTATTAAAAAAATGCATGCTGAGTAGAATTTTACAGGTAAAAGGTTTAAAAACCCAAATAATTCTTCATTTCTTGGCAAGCCTTTTAAAATTTCCAGGGAACGCTCAGTGACATCCAAAAATTTCATCCATCCGACAATGACTGAGCCATTAAGAAGGAACTTGAGAGGCAAATGAGACAAATAAATCACAGAAGTAAAATGCTCCAAGAATGCCAGCGCGAGAATGCGTTTGAGAATCCTGCAATTTAATTACAGCAAATGCTCTTAAATGAAGGTGAGCAGAAGAAAAAGCTTAATACGGAAAATTCGTGCGGAGGAGTGCTTTAATTACAGTCCGTGCATCACATTCCGGCCAGTTGCCGAGGGGATTTTTCAGAGCAAATGCAATTTCTTGTGAGCTCCCGCTGTCCGGAGCTCATATCTCATCCTACAAATTTGCAGAGTTTTAATCGGCCGGAAATTCCTTCCGCCGAGTCCTGCCTGAGTGGAGAGACGTCAGAAGAGAGGCTTTAAGTAGGCCTCCGCCTCGGCGGGGGCTAGGCCTTTGGGGCTATTTTGTGTGCATAATGGGCTGATTTTATCATAGGTATCTTGTGTACATAATGGGCTGTGTTCAGGTATCTTGTGTACACAATGGGCTGTGTTCAGGTACTGTGTGTACACAATGGGCTGTGTCCAGGTATCTTGTGTACTCAATAGGCTGTGTTCAGGTACCGTGTGTACACAATGGGCTGTGTCCAGGTATCTTGTGTACACAATGGGCTGTGTCCAGGTATCTTGTGTACACAATGGGCTGTGTTCAGGTATCTTGTGCACACAATGGGCTGCCTCTATCATAGGTGTCTTGTGTATGTAATAAGTTACTATAAGTATCCTTTGTATGTGATAGGCTATCCCTAGTTGTCCTGTGTAAATAAAAACTACTTTGCGGCATCATGTGTACAAAATAGATTACTTATGTTATACTTCTCATATAATGAGCTTCTGTTATGCCTCTCGCGTTCATAATATAGGATAATTCATAGAATATTCTCCGCTGTAATCATTTTGTGAATACTGATTTCTTTGCTTCTATGGCAGGCCAATAGGTTCCCAACACTACGCGTAAGCTAAACTATGCTGCATGTACATGATTAAGTATCGGCAAGAAATAATTAGAACATGTGTATGATTTGTAAATTCATTCAATAGAGCAACTTTCAGCCCACTAGGATTTGTAAATTCTTTCAATAGTTTCTAAAGCTCGCAAGACTATGTAAATTTCCAAATTTTGGGGTGTCAACCAAGTAGAAAACTTAGATGGTAAAACCCAGTCTAACTTTTCGCCATGCATGTTAGTTTTTTTGGTGCCTAAGCGATTTATTCACTTGGGCAGCGAAAAACATGCATGCAAGCGGCGAAAAACTTAGACTGGGAAGGCTGGCTAACTCCCCCCAGTACGCGAGAGAACGCAATTAAGGCAATTCGCTCCTAGAATTTTCGTCAGTTCCAGTCGTGAATAAATTTCCCGTGCAAAATAAATTGCTTGCTTTGTTTGGCGGTAATGAATGTCTTAATTGAGAGTATTCGGCTGTAGGATCAGGACGGTATTGAAGCTCGCATTAACCATCACGCTACGAATGACGTGGGCAATCAAATGCTACATAACTTTTACTACGGGAAATGTGGAAGACGTGTTAATAATTGCTATTTATCTTGTTATTTTTATGATGATAACACTGAAGTGAAAATGCCCTCAACATGAATTTTTTCAATGCAACCATTGTGTTAAGTTTTTACACTGATAGTAACCTGAAAATAAAAGAAGCATAAAATATTGGCAATGTTACTATTATTTTAAACATTTCACACCGATAGTGATCTAAAAATGCACTGACATAAATGTATTAAATGTTGCTACTATTTTATACTTTTTACGCCAATAGTGATCAGTGTGTGTGGAGCTTTGGAGCTTCATAAATATGGTGATCTTCTATATGATGTGTGGGGCTGTGTGAGGCTGTGTGGGGCTGTGTAGGGCTGTGTGGGGTTGTTTAGGGCTGTGTGGGGCTGTGTGGGGCTGTGTGTAGCCGTGTGGGGCTGTGTGGGTCTGTGTGGGGCTGTGTGGGGCTGTGTGGGGCTCTGTTGGGCTGTGTGGGGTTTTGTGGGGGCTGTGTGGGGCTGTGTGTAGCCGTGTGGGGCTGTGTGGGGCTCTGTGGGGCTGTGTGGGGCTGTGTGGGTCTGTGTGGGTCTGTGTGGGTCTGTGTGGGGCTGTGTGGGGCTGTGTTGGCTGTGTGGGGTTTTGTGGGGCTGTGTGGGGCTGTGTGGGGCTGTGTGAGGCTGTGTGGGGTTGTGTAGGGCTGTGTGGGGCTGTGTGTAGCCGTGTGGGGCTGTGTGGGGCTGTGTGGGGCTGTGTGGGGCTGTGTGGGGCTGTGTGGGGCTGTGTGGGTCTGTGTGGGTCTGTGTGGGTCTGTGTGGGGCTGTGTGGGGCTGTGTGGGGCTGTGTGGGGCCGTGTGGGGCTGTGTGGGGCTGTGTGGGGCTGTGTGGGGCTGTGTGGGGCTGTGTGGGTCTGTGTGGGTCTGTGTGGGGCTGTGTGGGGCTGTGTGGGGCTGTGTGGGGCTGTGTGGGGCCATGTGGGGCTGTGTGGGGCTGTGTGGGGCTGTGTGGGGCTGTATGGGTCTGTGTGGGTCTATGTGGGGCTGTGTGGGGCTGTGTGGGGCTGTGTGGGGCTGTGTGGGGTTGTGTGGGGCTGTATGGGGCTGTGTGGGGCTGTGTGGGTCTGTGTGGGTCTGTGTGGGGCTGTGTGGGGCTGTGTGGGGCTGTGTGTAGCCATGTGGGGCTGTGTGGGGCTGTGTAGGGCTGTGTGGGGCTGTGTGGGGCTGTGTGGGGCTGTGTGGGGCTGTGTGGGGCTGTGTGGGGCTGTGTTGGGCTGTGTTGGGTTTTGTGGGGCCGTGTGGGGCTGTGTGGGGCTGTGTGGGGCTGTGTAGGGCTGTGTGGGGCTGTGTTGGGCTGTGTTAGGTTTTGTGGGGGTGTGTGGGGCTGTGTGGGGTTGTGTGGGGCCGTGTGGGGCTTTGTGGGGCTGTGTGGGGCTGTATGGGGCTGTGTTGGGCTGTGTAGGGCTGTGTGGGGCTGTGTGGGGCTGTGTTGGGCTGTGTTGGGTTTTGTGGGGCTGTGTGGGGCTGTGTGGGGCTGTATGGGGCTGTGTGGGTCTGTGTGGGTCTGTGTGGGTCTGTGTGGGGCTGTGTGGGGCTGTGTGGGGTTGTGTGGGGCTGTGTGGGGCTGTGTGGTGCTGTGTGGGTCTGTGTGGGTCTGTGTGGGGCTGTGTGGGGCTGTGTGGGGCTGTGTGTAGCCATGTGGGGCTGTGTGGGGCTGTGTAGGGCTGTGTGGGGCTGTGTGGGGCTGTGTGGGGCTGTGTGGGGCTGTGTGGGGCTGTGTTGGACTGTGTTGGGTTTTGTGGGGCCGTGTGGGGCTGTGTGGGGCTGTGTGGGGCTGTGTAGGGCTGTGTGGGGCTGTGTGGGGCTGTGTTGGGCTGTGTTGGGTTTTGTGGGGCTGTGTGGGGCTTTGTGGGGCTGTGTAGGGCTGTGTGGGGCTGTGTGGGGCTGTGTTGGGCTGTGTTGGGTTTTGTGGGGCTGTGTGGGGCTTTGTGGGGCTGTGTGGGGCTGTATGGGGCTGTGTTGGGCTGTGTAGGGCTGTGTGGGGCTGTGTGGGGCTGTGTTGGGCTGTGTTGGGTTTTGTGGGGCTGTGTGGGGCTGTGTGGGGCTGTGTGGGTCTGTGTGGGGATGTGTGGGGCTGTGTGGAGCTGTGTGTAGCCGTGTGGGGCTGTGTGGGGCTGTGTGGGGCTGTGTAGGGCTGTGTGGGGCTGTGTGGGGCTGTGTGGGGCTGTGTGTATCCGTGTGGGGCTGTGTGGGTCTGTGTGGGTCTGTGTGGGGCTGTGTGGGGCTGTGTGGGGCTGTGTGGGGCTGTGTGGGGCTGTGTGGGGCTGTGTGGGGCTGTGTGGGGCTGTGTTGGGCTGTGTTGGGCTGTGTTGGGTTTTGTGGGGCCGTGTGGGGCTGTGTGGGGCTGTGTGGGGCTGTGTAGGGCTGTGTGGGGCTGTGTGGGGCTGTGTGGGGCCGTGTGGGGCTGTGTGGGGCTGTGTGGGGCTGTGTAGGGCTGTGTGGGGCTGTGTGGGGCTGTGTTGGGCTGTGTTGGGTTTTGTGGGGCTGTGTGGGGCTTTGTGGGGCTGTGTGGGGCTGTATGGGGCTGTGTTGGGCTGTGTAGGGCTGTGTGGGGCTGTGTGGGGCTGTGTTGGGCTGTGTTGGGTTTTGTGGGGCTGTGTGGGGCTGTGTGGGGATGTGTGTCGCTGTGTGGGGCTGTATGGGGCTGTGTGGGGCTGTGTGGGGCCGTGTGGGGCTGTGTGGGGCCGTGTGGGGCTGTGTGGGGCCGTGTGGGGCTGTGTGGGGCGGTGTGGGGCTGTGTGGGGCTGTGTGTATCCGTGTGGGGCTGTGTGGGTCTGTGTGGGTCTGTGTGGGGCTGTGTGGGGCTGTGTGGAGCTGTGTGTAGCCGTGTGGGGCTGTGTGGGGCTGTGTGGGGCTGTGTAGGGCTGTGTGGGGCTGTGTGGGGCTGTGTGTATCCGTGTGGGGCTGTGTGGGTCTGTGTGGGTCTGTGTGGGGCTGTGTGGGGCTGTGTAGAGCTGTGTGTAGCCGTGTGGGGCTGTGTGGGGCTGTGTGGAGCTGTGTAGGGCTGTGTGGGGCTGTGTGGGGCTGTGTGGGGCTGTGTGGGGCTGTGCGAGGCTGTGTGAGGCTGTGTGGGGCTGTGTTGGGCTGTGTTGGGTTTTGTGGGGCTGTGTGGGGCTGTGTGGGGCTTAGTAGGGCTGTGTGGGGCTGTGTGGGGCTGTGTTGGGCTGTGTTGGGTTTTGTGGGGCTGTGTGGGGCTTTGTGGGGCTGTGTGGGGCCGTGTGGGGCCGTGTGGGGCCGTGTGGGGCTGTGTGGGGCCGTGTGGGGCCGTGTGGGGCCGTGTGGGGCCGTATGGGGCTGTGTGGGGCTGTGTGGGGCCGTGTGGGGCTGTGTGGGGCTGTGTGGGGCCGTGCGGGGATGTGTGGGGCCGTGTGGGGCCGTGTGGGGCTGTGTGGGGCCGTGTGGGGCCGTGTGGGGCCGTGTGGGGCCGTGTGGGGCTGTGTGGGGCTGTGTGGGGCCGTGTGGGGCTGTGTGCGGCTGTGTGGGGCCGTGTGGGGCTGTGTGGGGCTGTGTGCGGCCATGTACCGCCGTGTGGGGCTGTGTGGGGCCGTGTGGGGCCGTGTGGGGCCGTGTTGGGCTGTGTGGGGCTGTGTAAGGCCGTGTGGGGCTGTGTGGGGCTGTGTGGGGCTGTGTGGGGCCGTGTGGGGCCGTGTGGGGCCGTGTGGGGCTGTGTGGGGCTTTGTGGGGCTGTGTGGGGCCGTGTGGGGCCGTGTGGGGCTGTGTGGGGCTGTGTGGTGCTGTGTGGGGCCGTGTGGGGCTGTGTTGGGCCGTGTGGGGCCGTGTTGGGCTGTGTGGGGCCGTGTGGGGCCGTGTGGGGCCGTGTGGGGCCGTGTGGGGCTGTGTGGGGCTGTGTGGGGCAGTGTGGGGCTGTGTGGGGCTGTGTGGGGTTGTGTGGGGCCGTGTGGGGCTTTGTGGGGCTGTGTGGGGCTGTATGGGGCTGTGTTGGGCTGTGTAGGGCTGTGTGGGGCTGTGTGGGGCTGTGTTGGGCTGTGTTGGGTTTTGTGGGGCTGTGTGGGGCTGTGTGGGGCTGTATGGGGCTGTGTGGGTCTGTGTGGGTCTGTGTGGGGCTGTGTGGGGCTGTGTGGGGCTGTGTGGGGTTGTGTGGGGCTGTGTGGGGCTGTGTGGTGCTGTGTGGGTCTGTGTGGGTCTGTGTGGGGCTGTGTGGGGCTGTGTGGGGCTGTGTGTAGCCATGTGGGGCTGTGTGGGGCTGTGTAGGGCTGTGTGGGGCTGTGTGGGGCTGTGTGGGGCTGTGTGGGGCTGTGTGGGGCTGTGTTGGACTGTGTTGGGTTTTGTGGGGCCGTGTGGGGCTGTGTGGGGCTGTGTGGGGCTGTGTAGGGCTGTGTGGGGCTGTGTGGGGCTGTGTTGGGCTGTGTTGGGTTTTGTGGGGCTGTGTGGGGCTTTGTGGGGCTGTGTAGGGCTGTGTGGGGCTGTGTGGGGCTGTGTTGGGCTGTGTTGGGTTTTGTGGGGCTGTGTGGGGCTTTGTGGGGCTGTGTGGGGCTGTATGGGGCTGTGTTGGGCTGTGTAGGGCTGTGTGGGGCTGTGTGGGGCTGTGTTGGGCTGTGTTAGGTTTTGTGGGGCTGTGTGGGGCTGTGTGGGGCTGTGTGGGTCTGTGTGGGGATGTGTGGGGCTGTGTGGAGCTGTGTGTAGCCGTGTGGGGCTGTGTGGGGCTGTGTGGGGCTGTGTAGGGCTGTGTGGGGCTGTGTGGGGCTGTGTGGGGCTGTGTGTATCCGTGTGGGGCTGTGTGGGTCTGTGTGGGTCTGTGTGGGGCTGTGTGGGGCTGTGTGGGGCTGTGTGGGGCTGTGTGGGGCTGTGTGGGGCTGTGTGGGGCTGTGTGGGGCTGTGTGGGGCTGTGTTGGGCTGTGTTGGGCTGTGTTGGGTTTTGTGGGGCCGTGTGGGGCTGTGTGGGGCTGTGTGGGGCTGTGTGGGGCTGTGTAGGGCTGTGTGGGGCTGTGTGGGGCTGTGTGGGGCCGTGTGGGGCTGTGTGGGGCTGTGTGGGGCTGTGTAGGGCTGTGTGGGGCTGTGTGGGGCTGTGTTGGGCTGTGTTGGGTTTTGTGGGGCTGTGTGGGGCTTTGTGGGGCTGTGTGGGGCTGTATGGGGCTGTGTTGGGCTGTGTAGGGCTGTGTGGGGCTGTGTGGGGCTGTGTTGGGCTGTGTTGGGTTTTGTGGGGCTGTGTGGGGCTGTGTGGGGATGTGTGTCGCTGTGTGGGGCTGTATGGGGCTGTGTGGGGCTGTGTGGGGCCGTGTGGGGCTGTGTGGGGCCGTGTGGGGCTGTGTGGGGCCGTGTGGGGCTGTGTGGGGCGGTGTGGGGCTGTGTGGGGCTGTGTGTATCCGTGTGGGGCTGTGTGGGTCTGTGTGGGTCTGTGTGGGGCTGTGTGGGGCTGTGTGGAGCTGTGTGTAGCCGTGTGGGGCTGTGTGGGGCTGTGTGGGGCTGTGTAGGGCTGTGTGGGGCTGTGTGGGGCTGTGTGGGGCTGTGTGTATCCGTGTGGGGCTGTGTAGGTCTGTGTGGGTCTGTGTGGGGCTGTGTGGGGCTGTGTGGAGCTGTGTGTAGCCGTGTGGGGCTGTGTGGGGCTGTGTGGGGCTGTGTGGGGCTGTGTGGGGCTGTGCGAGGCTGTGTGAGGCTGTGTGGGGCTGTGTTGGGCTGTGTTGGGTTTTGTGGGGCTGTGTGGGGCTGTGTGGGGCTTAGTAGGGCTGTGTGGGGCTGTGTGGGGCTGTGTTGGGCTGTGTTGGGTTTTGTGGGGCTGTGTGGGGCTTTGTGGGGCTGTGTGGGGCCGTGTGGGGCCGTGTGGGGCCGTGTGGGGCTGTGTGGGGCCGTGTGGGGCCGTGTGGGGCCGTGTGGGGCCGTATGGGGCTGTGTGGGGCTGTGTGGGGCCGTGTGGGGCTGTGTGGGGCTGTGTGGGGCCGTGCGGGGATGTGTGGGGCCGTGTGGGGCCGTGTGGGGCTGTGTGGGGCCGTGTGGGGCCGTGTGGGGCCGTGTGGGGCCGTGTGGGGCTGTGTGGGGCTGTGTGGGGCCGTGTGGGGCTGTGTGCGGCTGTGTGGGGCCGTGTGGGGCTGTGTGGGGCTGTGTGCGGCCATGTACCGCCGTGTGGGGCTGTGTGGGGCCGTGTGGGGCCGTGTGGGGCCGTGTTGGGCTGTGTGGGGCTGTGTAAGGCCGTGTGGGGCTGTGTGGGGCTGTGTGGGGCTGTGTGGGGCCGTGTGGGGCCGTGTGGGGCCGTGTGGGGCTGTGTGGGGCTTTGTGGGGCTGTGTGGGGCCGTGTGGGGCCGTGTGGGGCTGTGTGGGGCTGTGTGGTGCTGTGTGGGGCCGTGTGGGGCTGTGTTGGGCCGTGTGGGGCCGTGTTGGGCTGTGTGGGGCCGTGTGGGGCCGTGTGGGGCCGTGTGGGGCCGTGTGGGGCTGTGTGGGGCTGTGTGGGGCAGTGTGGGGCTGTGTGGGGCTGTGTGGGGTTGTGTGGGGCCGTGTGGGGCTTTGTGGGGCTGTGTGGGGCTGTATGGGGCTGTGTTGGGCTGTGTAGGGCTGTGTGGGGCTGTGTGGGGCTGTGTTGGGCTGTGTTGGGTTTTGTGGGGCTGTGTGGGGCTGTGTGGGGCTGTATGGGGCTGTGTGGGTCTGTGTGGGTCTGTGTGGGGCTGTGTGGGGCTGTGTGGGGCTGTGTGGGGTTGTGTGGGGCTGTGTGGGGCTGTGTGGTGCTGTGTGGGTCTGTGTGGGTCTGTGTGGGGCTGTGTGGGGCTGTGTGGGGCTGTGTGTAGCCATGTGGGGCTGTGTGGGGCTGTGTAGGGCTGTGTGGGGCTGTGTGGGGCTGTGTGGGGCTGTGTGGGGCTGTGTGGGGCTGTGTTGGACTGTGTTGGGTTTTGTGGGGCCGTGTGGGGCTGTGTGGGGCTGTGTGGGGCTGTGTAGGGCTGTGTGGGGCTGTGTGGGGCTGTGTTGGGCTGTGTTGGGTTTTGTGGGGCTGTGTGGGGCTTTGTGGGGCTGTGTAGGGCTGTGTGGGGCTGTGTGGGGCTGTGTTGGGCTGTGTTGGGTTTTGTGGGGCTGTGTGGGGCTTTGTGGGGCTGTGTGGGGCTGTATGGGGCTGTGTTGGGCTGTGTAGGGCTGTGTGGGGCTGTGTGGGGCTGTGTTGGGCTGTGTTAGGTTTTGTGGGGCTGTGTGGGGCTGTGTGGGGCTGTGTGGGTCTGTGTGGGGATGTGTGGGGCTGTGTGGAGCTGTGTGTAGCCGTGTGGGGCTGTGTGGGGCTGTGTGGGGCTGTGTAGGGCTGTGTGGGGCTGTGTGGGGCTGTGTGGGGCTGTGTGTATCCGTGTGGGGCTGTGTGGGTCTGTGTGGGTCTGTGTGGGGCTGTGTGGGGCTGTGTGGGGCTGTGTGGGGCTGTGTGGGGCTGTGTGGGGCTGTGTGGGGCTGTGTGGGGCTGTGTGGGGCTGTGTTGGGCTGTGTTGGGCTGTGTTGGGTTTTGTGGGGCCGTGTGGGGCTGTGTGGGGCTGTGTGGGGCTGTGTGGGGCTGTGTAGGGCTGTGTGGGGCTGTGTGGGGCTGTGTGGGGCCGTGTGGGGCTGTGTGGGGCTGTGTGGGGCTGTGTAGGGCTGTGTGGGGCTGTGTGGGGCTGTGTTGGGCTGTGTTGGGTTTTGTGGGGCTGTGTGGGGCTTTGTGGGGCTGTGTGGGGCTGTATGGGGCTGTGTTGGGCTGTGTAGGGCTGTGTGGGGCTGTGTGGGGCTGTGTTGGGCTGTGTTGGGTTTTGTGGGGCTGTGTGGGGCTGTGTGGGGATGTGTGTCGCTGTGTGGGGCTGTATGGGGCTGTGTGGGGCTGTGTGGGGCCGTGTGGGGCTGTGTGGGGCCGTGTGGGGCTGTGTGGGGCCGTGTGGGGCTGTGTGGGGCGGTGTGGGGCTGTGTGGGGCTGTGTGTATCCGTGTGGGGCTGTGTGGGTCTGTGTGGGTCTGTGTGGGGCTGTGTGGGGCTGTGTGGAGCTGTGTGTAGCCGTGTGGGGCTGTGTGGGGCTGTGTGGGGCTGTGTAGGGCTGTGTGGGGCTGTGTGGGGCTGTGTGGGGCTGTGTGTATCCGTGTGGGGCTGTGTAGGTCTGTGTGGGTCTGTGTGGGGCTGTGTGGGGCTGTGTGGAGCTGTGTGTAGCCGTGTGGGGCTGTGTGGGGCTGTGTGGAGCTGTGTAGGGCTGTGTGGGGCTGTGTGGGGCTGTGTGGGGCTGTATGGGGCTGTGCGGGGCTGTGTGAGGCTGTGTGGGGCTGTGTTGGGCTGTGTTGGGTTTTGTGGGGCTGTGTGGGGCTGTGTGGGGCTTAGTAGGGCTGTGTGGGGCTGTGTGGGGCTGTGTTGGGCTGTGTTGGGTTTTGTGGGGCTGTGTGGGGCTTTGTGGGGCTTTGTGGGGCCGTGTGGGGCCGTGTGGGGCCGTGTGGGGCTGTGTGGGGCCGTGTGGGGCCGTGTGGGGCCGTGTGGGGCCGTATGGGGCTGTGTGGGGCTGTGTGGGGCCGTGTGGGGCTGTGTGGGGCTGTGTGGGGCCGTGCGGGGATGTGTGGGGCCGTGTGGGGCCGTGTGGGGCTGTGTGGGGCCGTGTGGGGCCGTGTGGGGCCGTGTGGGGCCGTGTGGGGCTGTGTGGGGCTGTGTGGGGCCGTGTGGGGCTGTGTGCGGCTGTGTGGGGCCGTGTGGGGCTGTGTGGGGCTGTGTGCGGCCATGTACCGCCGTGTGGGGCTGTGTGGGGCCGTGTGGGGCCGTGTGGGGCCGTGTTGGGCTGTGTGGGGCTGTGTAAGGCCGTGTGGGGCTGTGTGGGGCTGTGTGGGGCTGTGTGGGGCCGTGTGGGGCCGTGTGGGGCCGTGTGGGGCTGTGTGGGGCTTTGTGGGGCTGTGTGGGGCCGTGTGGGGCCGTGTGGGGCTGTGTGGGGCTGTGTGGTGCTGTGTGGGGCCGTGTGGGGCTGTGTTGGGCCGTGTGGGGCCGTGTTGGGCTGTGTGGGGCCGTGTGGGGCCGTGTGGGGCCGTGTGGGGCCGTGTGGGGCTGTGTGGGGCTGTGTGGGGCAGTGTGGGGCTGTGTGGGGCTGTGTGGGGCTGTGAGGGGCTGTGTGGGGCTATGTGGGGCTGTGTGGGGCTGTGTGGGGCGGTGTGGGGCTGTGTAGGGCTGTGTGGGGCTGTGTGGGGCCGTGTGGGGCCGTGTGGGGCTGTGTGGGGCTGTATGGGGCTGTGTGGGGCTGTGTGGGGTGGTGTGGGGCTGTGTGCGGCTGTGTGGGGCCGTGTGGGGCCGTGTGGGGCTGTGTGGGGCTGTGTGGGGCAGTGTGGGGCTGTGTGGGGCTGTGTGGGGCTGTGAGGGGCTGTGTGGGGCTGTGTGGGGCTGTGTGGGGCTGTGTGGGGCGATGTGGGGCTGTGTGGGGCTGTGTGGGGCTGTGTGGGGCTGTGTGGGGCCGTGTGGGGCTGTGTGGGGCTGTATGGGGCTGTGTGGGGCTGTGTGGGGCGGTGTGGGGCTGTGTGGGGCTGTGTGGGGCTGTGTGGGGCTGTGTGGGGCTGTGTGGGGCTGTGTGGGGCCGTGTGGGGCCGTGTGGGGCTGTGTGGGGCTGTGTGGGGCTGTGTGGGGCTGTGTGGGGCCGTGTGGGGCCGTGTGGGGCTGTGTGGGGCTGTATGGGGCTGTGTGGGGCTGTGTGGGGCGGTGTGGGGCTGTGTGGGGCTGTGTGGGGCTGTGTGGGGCCGTGTGGGGCCGTGTGGGGCTGTGTGGGGCTGTATGGGGCTGTGTGGGGCTGTGTGGGGCGGTGTGGGGCTGTGTGGGGCTGTGTGGGGCTGTGTGGGGCCGTGTGGGGCCGTGTGGGGCTGTGTGGGGCTGTATGGGGCTGTGTGGGGCGGTGTGGGGCTGTGTGGGGCTGTGTGGGGCTGTGTGGGGCCGTGTGGGGCCGTGTGGGGCTGTGTGGGGCTGTATGGGGCTGTGTGGGGCTGTGTGGGGCGGTGTGGGGCTGTGTGGGGCTGTGTGGGGCGGTGTGGGGCTGTGTGGGGCTGTGTGGGGCTGTGTGGGGCGGTGTTGGGCTGTGTGGGGCTGTATGGGGCTGTGTGGGGCTGTGTGGGGCTGTGTGGGGCTGTGTGGGGCTGTGAGGGGCTGTGTGGGGCTGTGTGGGGCTGTGTGGGGCTGTGTGGGGCGGTGTGGGGCTGTGTGGGGCTCTGTGGGGCTGTGTGGGGCCGTGTGGGGCCGTGTGGGGCTGTGTGGGGCTGTATGGGGCTGTGTGGGGCTGTGTGGGGCGGTGTGGGGCTGTGTGGGGCTGTGTGGGGCTGTGTGGGGCCGTGTGGGGCTGTGTGGGGCTGTGTGGGGCAGTGTGGGGCTGTGTGGGGCTGTGTGGGGCTGTGAGGGGCTGTGTGGGGCTGTGTGGGGCTGTGTGGGGCTGTGTGGGGCGGTGTGGCGCTGTGTGGGGCTGTGTGGGGCTGTGTGGGGCCATGTGGGGCCGTGTGGGGCTGTGTGGGGCTGTATGGGGCTGTGTGGGGCTGTGTGGGGCGGTGTGGGGCTGTGTGGGGCTGTGTGGGGCGGTGTGGGGCTGTGTGGGGCTGTGTGGGGCTGTGTGGGGCCGTGTGGGGCCGTGTGGGGCTGTGTGGGGCTGTGTGGGGCTGTGTGGAGCTGTGTGGGGCCGTGTGGGGTCGTGTGGGGCTGTGTGGGGCTGTATGGGGCTGTGTGGGGTGTGTGTGGGGCGGTGTGGGGCTGTGTGGGGCTGTGTGGGGCTGTGTGGGGCCGTGTGGGGCCGTGTGGGGCTGTGTGGGGCTTTATGGGGCTGTGTGGGGCTGTGTGGGGCGGTGTGGGGCTGTGTGGGGCTGTGTGGGGCTGTGTGGGGCCGTGTGGGGCCGTGTGGGGCTGTGTGGGGCTGTATGGGGCTGTGTGGGGCGGTGTGGGGCTGTGTGGGGCTGTGTGGAGCTGTGTGGGGCCGTGTGGGGCCGTGTGGGGCTGTGTGGGGCTGTATGGGGCTGTGTGGGGCTGTGTGGGGCGGTGTGGGGCTGTGTGGGGCTGTGTGGGGCGGTGTGGGGCTGTGTGGGGCTGTATGGAGCTGTGTGGGGCTGTATGGGGCTGTGTGGGGCTGTGTGGGGCTGTGTGGGGCTGTGTGGGGCCGTGTGGGGCTGTGTGGGGCTGTGTGGGGCTGTGTGGGGCGGTGTGGGGCTGTGTGGGGCTGTGTGGGGCTGTGTGGGGCTGTGTGGGGCTGTGTGGGGCTGTGTGGGGCTGTATGGGGCTGTGTGGGGCTGTGTGGGGCTGTGTGGGGCTGTGTGGGGCGGTGTGGGGCTGTGTGGGGCTGTGTGGGGCTGTGTGGGGCTGTGTGGGGCTGTGTGGGGCTGTGTGGGGCTGTGTGGGGCTGTGTGGGGCTGTGTGGGGCTGTGTGGGGCTGTATGGGGCTGTGTGGGGCTGTGTGGGGCTGTGTGGGGCGGTGTGGGGCTGTGTGGGGCTGTATGGGGCTGTTTGGGGCTGTGTGGGGCTGTGTGGGGCTGTGTGGGGCTGTATGGGGCTGTGTGGGGCTGTGTGGGGCTGTTTGGGGCTGTGTGGGGCTGTGTGGGGCTGTGTGGGGCCGTGTGGGGCCGTGTGGGGCTGTGTGGGGCTGTGTGGGGCTGTGTGGGGCTGTGTGGGGCTGTGTGGGGCTGTGTGGGGCTGTGTGGGGCTGTGTGGGGCTGTGTGGGGCTGTGTGGGGCTGTGTGGGGCTGTGTTGGGCTGTGTGGGGCTGTATGGGGCTGTGTGGGGCTGTGTGGGGCTGTGTGGGGCGGTGTGGGGCTGTGTGGGGCTGTATGGGGCTGTTTGGGGCTGTGTGGGGCTGTATGGGGCTGTGTTGGGCTGTGTGGGGCTGTGTGGGGCTGTCTGTATAGATGCAAAGGTTAACCTGTGTAACGTTCCTCTCTGTACATTTACATTTGATCATTATATTGAATTTCCTATTTTATACACTGTGTTTAAATCATAAATACTGAATGAGCAAGTATAATATACATTGGCTCACTCACACAGGAACCATTGCCTTAATACTGTGAGAGTTAAATACTTAGGTAAATACTCTTCCAAATATGTATTCTTCCAAACAAATGGCGAACTTATAACATACTGTCGAGAAAATTTGCAACCCTAAATCTTCCATTAAGATGAAAACAAGTTGCGATTATTTTCATTAACATAAATTATTTTATGCGCTATATTCACGTTAGATGAAATACTTGTAAAAATTACCTAAGTTTGGCCAAATACTTCTTAAACTTATCTAAGTTAGTCAAATACTTGTGAAATTTAACTAAGTCAGGTTAATTAAATACCTTGTACAACTTACCTAAGTAAGGTAAACTACTCTTCTATTTAATTTCCCTCTATAAATCAACGTGGCAATACTTTCAAACCTTTTGCTCCTATCAAGCTTCAGCAAAGTACTTTTCTTGGTCCAAGAAGCAAAACCTGATGAGTTGACTCCGAAATTGATTGCCATTGATTTAATTCGTAATAAACTTTTATTTCACCTGATTTAATTATGTAAGGGTAGAAAAACACCCGTACACACACACATTTATTTTCGTGCTGTTATTTTTTTGTATAAAATCTTCTTCTCAAAATCTGTATACAATTTAAGTAAATTCGCTCGTCCTAAACTTGTATTAAACATCCCTTATTGCGAATATAGTTCGACAAGCCATGCACGAGACATAAATTCCATCTAAACAATAGACAAAACATTCACTGTACAAAACTTGACGCAATCTTAACCAAGGTTCCGGAGTCGGAGTCGGAGTCGGGAGTCCGAGTCTTCGGAGTCGCATGTTTTAGGTCGGAGTCGAAAATTTATTCCTCCGGCTCCGATACCCTGGTCTAAACAACATCATCATTGGCTTCAATAGAAGTCATCTTCATATGGTGTTCTTCAGCACGACCATCCTCACTAATAATACGAATAATAATAGTATGGTACACATTAGAATTACATTCGTCGGGACTCTGCCGACGTTGTACAGCATCTAACCGTCAACAAGTATGAAAAAATTGAGCTATTTTCCCGGGCTTAAAAATTACACGTTTAGTATTTGTTCATGACTCTACATTAGAAACATCTATTTTTCCCTGTCAAAGACAGGGGCGATGTTCAATTCATGAATCACGAGTCAAATTTGCGCTGCCTGCCAATGGTCGCAATCGGTACAACGCATGCCGTTCTGGCAGATACTAATTGCTTCGAACATGTTCGGATTATGCTTTTTGGTCAGGCAATACTTTTGGCTATTTCCAAAGTAATCACCACGAGCTTTGCCCCTGCCATTTTGCGCTGCCAAGACATGATACACTGACCGCCGCACTCGCAGTGTGTACGAAAGTTTATTTAATTGGTTCTGAATGCGGCACCGAAAAATAACGGCCATTCAAGACGTATAGAATCAGAAGGAAATGTTTGGAACTCTATCCCTGTAAAAATTTACTGGCTCTCTCCTCACGTGATCCAAATTATTGCAGTTTTAACCGGCAAAGCGATTAAGGTATTGAAGCAGAAGGAAATATATGAGATTCTATCTTTGTAAAACTTTACTTGTTTTTTCTCTCGTGTTCAAAAGGATTGAGATTGATTGAAGTTCTAACCTACAAAGGTTTTATCTGTCGCTCTCATTTATAGTGCATTGGATATTTGAAAAGAAATGTTTGAAATAATACTACTCGGCGCATGTTAGCGAGAGAAAGTCATATTGCAATGGAAAAATTGGCTGCACTGATGTGTAAAAATGAGTGGAAATATATTAGATCAAATTTTACGTTGGTTCAAGCCCTAACCACAACAAAGGTTTACCAAAGAGAGGAGTGAGAAATAAAGTAATATCAAATAATAATCACTTAAGATTTGTATTTTTAGCAAAAATATATGTATATAATCATTGAATGTTGGTAGCAATATTGTAATATTTATCATAATTATAAAGTAACTTTCAGCTCTGACGAAAGGTATCCCTGCCCGTACTGATGGAGATGCAATATCCAATGTTACAACTCACTTTTATACATAGTAAAACAATTATTTTTTACATCAAAGCACAGAAAAATTGCACACTGAAAATTATGACATTTTGATCAAGCATTAAAAGTAAATGAAAGTCATTGAATTCAGCTGAAGGGATTATTGATAAAAAGGACAGAGTAACAAAATGAAACGAAACCTAATACGAATGGTTCATTGAATATATTGAGGGCTTTAAACAACATGAAGTCACTCCTACGATATCGGCTGGGAATGCAACGGTGTAGTCAAACTTCTGTATAATTGTTTATTGGTTATTGTAGACTGCACAATAAACAACATTGCCTAATGTGTACTGTTCAGTGAACTGCATTGTTTAATGTGTACTGTTCAGTGAACTGCATTGTTTAATGTGTACTGTTCAGTGAACTGCATTGTTTACTGTGTACTGTTCAGTGAACTGCATTGTTTACTGTGTACTGTTCAGTGAACTGCATTGTTTACTGTGTACTGTTCAGTGAACTGCATTGTTTACTGTGTACTGTTCAATGAACTGTATTGTTTGTTGTGTACTGTTCAGTGAACTGCTTTGTTTACTGTGTACTTTTCAGTGAACTGCATTGTTTACTGTGTACTGTTCAGTGAACTGCATTCAACGTACACACGTGTGTACGTGTGCTTGCGTGTGTTTGTGTAAGTGAGTGATGGCATGAGCTCGTTAACTTATGTTTGAATGAAAAGTTAGGCTCTGGGATATTACAGATATACATGTTTATTTATTTCATTTTCCTGAATATTTTATTAGTGACTTTTTATTCATGTCTTAGCAGTGAAGAAGGAATTTCAGTAACCCGAAACGTTCACAACGAATAATGTTTATTTTAACATGTTTTAGCACCGATTCTTTCAGCACTGGCCATATAACTTCAATATTCGGCAACGTTTGCAACAAATAACGCACATTTAAACCCTGAATCTTCTCTTTATGTTCTAAATCGATACCCGATGCAGCATTGACTGCTAGAGCTGCGCGTCATCGTGTCAAAGGTTCTGCAGGCTTTAGAAAAACCGCGCAATTGGAGACTTTTTTTAATCAATCACATGACGGTCTTTACTAAAAAAGTTTGCTAGACATGCACAGTCGTTGGGAGGTAATTGGGAAGTGAGGGGAGTGGGGAGTGAGGGGAGTGGGGAGTGAGGGGAGTGGGGAGTGAGGGGAGTGGGGAGTGAGGGGAGTGGGGAGTGAGGGGAGTGGGGAGTGAGGGGATTGGGGAGTGAGGGGAGTAGGGAGTGAGTGGAGTGGGAAGTGAGGGGGGTAAGGAGTGATGGAAGTGGGGAGTGAGGGGAGTAGGGAGTGAGGGGAGTGAGTGGAGTGGGGAGTGAGAGGAGTAGGGAGTGATGGAAGTGGGGAGTGAGGGGAGTGGGGAGTGAGGGGAGTAGGGAGTGAGGGGAGTGGGGAGTGAGGGGAGTGGGAGTGAGGGGAGTAGGGAGTGAGGGAGTAGGTAGTTAGGACACCCAGAAAAACAGTTCACGTTTCTTTATTTATGTATCAAGTATCAGGTCGTCTAACCACAATTGCTTCATTTCTCTTCACTGCAGTTCAGTGAGTTTGACTTGAACGTTGAAGTCACAAGTGGAGGTCAAGATACGAGACACAGAAGTGCCAGTGACCTCTGACTCAATTTTTTACGACTTACATAAAAATAAACTACCGACGATCATGATGGACGCATTAATCGATGTCAAAAAAACCTAACGGACGTTGCAGTTAACGTTCTTCAAAAGGCCAATAATGATTCTATTCGAATCGAAGACCATAACTGATTTATTATTGTAAAAAAATATTTAAAATTTTACCAAGATTGAATTAAGACAAAAAATCAGAGTTAATCAGCAACGTACCGTTCGTTTATGGAATGAATTACAAAAAAATGTTGAGGACTCAGATGACATGAAGGAGTAATGGATAATTTTGTTATTCATGAGCGGTAGTAAAATGCTGTGAACATGTGAACATGCCAGTATGTTATGTTTGTGAACATGTTATCAATAAACGGTATTCATGAACATGGTATTACACAGCATCCTTGAGCAAATCAGTGTACGGGATTACTGAACATGTCAGTTTATGGTATTCGTGAACATGTCAGCGTACAGTATTCGTGAGCATATCAACATACGTCATTCGTGAACGTACCAGAGTACGGCATCCGTGAATATACCATAGTACGGCATCTGTGAATATGCCAGAGTACGGTATAAGGTCGATATTTAGTGGTAAATGCTTCATTTTGCATCCGTGCGCTACCACGTCAGCAAGCCACAAAAACCTCACGCTCACGTTGCGTGTGTTTTGCACGTCAGTCTCGCTCATGTGACCGATTTTTGACTGAAATCTTCAAGTTTAGGCTTTTCCAGGCAGCATCTGGCAACGTTGCATTGTTGCCAGAGGTTCAGCTTTGGCTTAAAGGCAGAGGACGTTTTGGCTAAAGACAGAGGACTTTTTGGCTACGGGAAGAGGACATTTTGGCTGAAGGTAGAGGACCTTTTGGCTAAAGGCAGAGAACGTTTTGAAAATAGGCAGTAGATCTCTGGCAACGCTGCTGTGTTGCCAGATAGGGTGAGGTCTTCGTCGTCAAATGTTAATCGGCAAGAGCACAAGCTTGAGGATTTTAGTTAGAAAAGAGGACATGTGGCCGGCCAAGAATCAGAGACTAGTGAGCTCACGTTTGTTGTTCGACATCGAGTTGGACCGATTTTTCTCCGTCCTTCCTCTGCTAATGACTCGAGTTCGGCTGAACTTCCAAATGTCAAACGATTCTTCCACCAGTTTCTGCCATTTTTTCGCGACGTTAGGGTTTTAGCGGTGCTCAACATCAGTATTGATTGCGACGAGAATCAGGGAAAGATTACAGAAATGGACATTTTTAAGGAAAATTCCGTTTCGTAGAGCGTGTTGAGCTTGTGAAGGATCTGCTTCTGCTGCGCCAGAGTGCATACTTTTTCTTGAGGGTTCAATTCCTCGTTTAAACTTGGAAATATCGAACATCAAATTTAATTTAAAAATCGTTAACGTACAGGTGAGTTGGGGTAAAACTTGTTTTTGATAGATAGGTGCCTCCGCGGGCGTGCTAGAATCAAAGAGAGACTCCCCCATAGCACGGGATTGTGCTAACGGAGGTGAAGGGGGAACGCTTTGGAGAACTTTCTGGCCAAAGGCAGAGGACCTTTTAACAAAAGACAGAGGACCTTTGTGCTAAAGGCAGAAGACCTGTGTGCTAAAGGCAGAGGACCTTTTTGCTAAAGGCGGAAAACTTTTAGGCCAAAGGCAGAGGACCTTTTGACCAAAGGCAGAGGGTTTTTGTGTCAAAGGCAGAGGGCCTTTTTACCAAAGGCAAAGGACCTTTTGGCCAAACGCAGAGGACCCTTTTGCTAAAGACAGAGGAAGTTTTTAGTAACGGCCGAGGACTTTTTTGCTAAAGGCAGAGGACCTTTGTGCTAAATGCAGAGGACTTTTTTGCCAAAAGGCACAGAGCTTTTGTGCCAAAGGGAGAGGACTTTTTGGCCAAAGGCAGAGGACCTTTTTGCTAAAGGCAGAAGACCTTTTAACTAAAGGCATAGGACCTTTTGGGCCAAAGGCAAAGGACCTTTTTAGTTTAGGCAGAAGACCTTTTCACTAAAGACTTAGAACCTTTTGGCCAAAGGCAGAGGAACTTACTTTTTGCTAAGGGCAGAAGATTTTGTGGACATGCCGTAGTCAAGGAAAAGGTGAACTCTGAGAGCAATGCTTGAATAAGTTGAATACGTTTCAGAATACGTTGAAAAAACATGTTTCAGAATTTGTTGAAAATGTTACAGAATATATCGGATATGTTGTGACTGGATAAGTTGAACAAATGCCAGAATTGGTTGAATACGCCGTGTTTAAAGTTTTGAAGAATATTTTAGGTTTGTCGTGTTTGGAAAAGATGTATAATATGTTTATTATTTAACCAATAACCCTGAAATTGACTATTTTTTGGAACACCGACTTGGAAAACATACGTAAATAAATGAGAAACAATATAAATTCAAGAGGCAGCAGCAAATAAACGTTAAAGAAAATTCTTCAGCAGGAAAAACCTGGTTCTAAGTCCCAAGACTCACTAATAAAATCAAAGCTGTAGTAGAAAAGGAAAAAAGTTGAATGATGAAATGATAGGAGAAAAGAACAACTTAAATAATTTTTAAACAATTCAAACGCCTATCATTGTGAAAAAATATTAGCACAATTTAGCGTTACCATTTCAAGAAGACAAGAACTTCACGGAACGATGAAATGATGGTGAGACAATCAGGGCGAAAAACATACATAGTCTCTGCGCAATAAATTCAAACCATTTAAAATGAATTCATACTATTTGAAAATAAATTCAGACCATTGCAAGATAAATTCAGGCCATATGAAAATAAATCCGAACCATTTGAAAATGAATTAAGACAATTTAAAAATAAATTCAGACTATTTAAAAATAAATTCATACTATTGAAAATAAATTTATACTATTCAAAAAGTAAATATCTAAAAATAAATCTGAACTATTTAACAATAAATTCAGACCATTCGTTAATCCCACCATACTCTGCTATCCCACAGAGTTCAGTCTACTCGCAACAACTGAAGTCTAAACACAAAGTAATGCTGGTTTCAAGAAGCTTGCATTTGGTCCAAACAATCGCCTAATACCCTGACAAATTCAAATAACACCTTTTTTAGTTGGTAAAGAACAATAATGAAAAATTTTCGATTGAAGATATCAAATAAAACATGCTGACATATGTGAGCACATCGCTGTCAATTCAGTAAATCCATTAAAGTTTTCAGTCAGTTGAAGTGCAGAAGCTACTGATTCTGTCCATCGCTTTGGTTTGGCTTCAGACACGACATAACTACATAAAGCATTCATTTTACAAATCCTTAGATATCAGTTTCGTTTGATAATTCCACAACAGCCTTAATTTAGATGTATGTAGCTTATATCCTGAGGAAAACGTATGAAATGAGAATTCATTTTAAATTTCATAAAAAATTCGATGGAGGGAAATTACTGCGTCTTTTTTTTATTGAAGTAACCCATTGCAATATCGGTCGGCATTTTCTTTTCAAGTCGAAAATAAAATATCTAGCTTGTAAACGTAAGGAGATAATTTTGCACATGTATAAAACTCAAGCACTGAAATATTGTGAGTATTGTTATTGTTATTGCAATGCACTTTTTAGTATTGTGATTATTTTTACAAATGACTGTCATAATTTTATAACTTTCCCTCAAACATGTTGTGCAAAAAGCAACGTCAAAATTACGTAGACGACATCATATCAAGTCCAAGTTTGAAGCAACCTAAATGTACAATTATACTCCAAAGTTTTTCTTATCGCGGCCAAAAATATTAATTAGTAATTTCATTCCTGGTTTTCTACGCCCTCGTGAGCATCAGGGGAATTTGAAAACATCGGTGGAGGTGAGAAAAATGTTTCGGGAGGCGCGAAAGACTCATCACCGCAATCAATATCTCCCTTCAGAGGCGCCTGGGATACAAGAGCGCCGGGGAACGTCGATTGTCCGGTCTGATTGGACAGAATTTGAGTAACTTCGGGATTGGCAGCTGATGCATCGGGTGTCTGAGTCCTGGAGGAATCACTTGCAGGACTTCTGACTCTCGTTGTGGAAAAATGCTGGTCTGGAAGACGAGAAGTTGTTCTGACACTCCTCTCTTTCTCTTGTCTTGAGCTGTACTCGCTCGAAGTTGTGGACGTCGGTGACGGGGAATAAGGGACCCCAGAAGTGTCCCCCATGGTGGGGGAGTGTAATTTGCTGGAACTCAATTCGTAAGGGGAGGTAACTGGGCCTTGGTGAGCGCGATGACGTATTTGCGTACGAGGGAAGTGATGAGTTGGGGGCCTAGAAAAACGCGAAGAATTAACAGACGCTTCAGGGTTCCTAAGGAACCTCTCACCCATTTGACCTGGTCCACTCCTGCTTATTTGACGGGATGCTAGAGAGAGGGTGCTCTCCTCACCCAATCTGGCGGTCGCAGGAACGGCGGTCGTCGGCCTCGTCGTGGGAATCTCATTTGAAAATTTGACCGCTGAAATATACTTGATGTTGGTCTCAAGAGGGTATAGGTTGTGCAGGCTTGTGTGAGACTTGGAGTTGCTGGCAAGTCGAGAGAAGTCTTGAGTTTGGGTTTCTTGATAGAATCGGTCTCGAGGATGCTTGTAGTGACCCTGTTGTAAAAGATGTTATAACATAATAAAATTTTCAATACGATGAAATTGGTCTCGAGGATGAGAAGGAAATTGGTCTCGATGATGAGAATGAAATTAGTATTGAGGACGAGAATGAAATTGGTCTCAAGGATGAGAAGGAAATTGGTCTCGATGATGAGAATGAAATTAGTATTGAGGACTAGAATGAAATTGGTCTCAAGGATGAGAAGGAAATTGGTCTCGATGATGAGAATGAAATTGGTATTGAGGACGAGAATGAAATTGGTCTCGAGGATGAGAATGAAATTGGTCTCGAGGATGAGAATGAATTGGTATCGAGGATGCTTGTAGTGATATTCAAACGAATAAACGCTCAAGTTCAAAATTTTCAGTAAACGTAGATACTGTCAAATGAATTATAATTGCCATCATTCAGCATTTTGTAAGCTACATTACGAAACGAGTTTCAACCAAGGAACCGTACAGAAACTATAAAATCAATCCCCGCTAGGACGTTGACCGCATCGTGCAACACCGGTGGCCACGGAGGGGATTTTAATAATGCTGCTGACCGACCAGTAGCCACAAACTTAATTTCCGTAAATTTTCAACTAAAGCTAAATGACGGCACGATCCGGGGAAAGTTTGCTGTTTCCAAAATAGCTTGCCACAATAGCCTTTAAATTTGAGTTGAATACTGAACTTGAGTTTAGCCCATTACGGTCAAAGTGTTTACACGTCCAATGCCGATTTACCACTAGATAAATTGCCCATTTACGTATGGGTGTGAAAGAACCGCACTTTAATTGTTTCAGGATTTTTTTGGTAGAGATTTAAGCACAAGAGGTAATATATCATCACGCTATTACATTTTCACACTTCTTAGGAAACACACAATTTTTTTTCGAGCAGTAAAGTCGTTTTTAAACTCTGCTTCTTACAACCTAACTTAACATGATACCGCTGGACGCACATGTGTGTCCAGCGACAGCGAACATGTTGAAGTAATAATAAAAAGTTACATTCTTATATTCTTTTATGGGTGAATATAAGTGACTTGGAATACAAGTGACTTGAATAAACAGTAACACATTCACAGCGTTTCCGTGGTAGTTAACAGTTGGTTTGGTCAGGTTGTGAGTAGCAGAATAGAGAAATCGACTTCACTGCTCGGACACGTTTTTGTTCTTCCTTATCACACTGGTTGCGCTATGACCCACCGGTGGGTCGTACTTAGGTTTTTCCACGCTCGTAACGACTCACTGATGAATCGCTTGAAAATTTGTTAACAATCTTTTTAAATTGATCTTGTGTGATAGATCCAATTAATGCTTGCAATTTACAAAACTTTCTCCAACTTTTAACTTTAAAGTTGAGTTGAATATTGAACTTCAGCTTAACCCATCGCAATTAATGTGTTAGGAATATAGGAATACAATTGAAAGAGAATATTTTACCTCGTACGAGAACAGTTATTTCCTAAAAAGTTCACGAAACACATGAATTTACATTTATTTACATCGGTACATGAAAAAGCAATTTACTTCTTGGGACACATATGGCCCAATACACGGGGAACGTATTAAAGGAAGTTTTTGACATTTACATGGGTACGTGAATAAGCAATTTACTTCTTCCCAGTTTACCTTTACACCGCCTGCATGCATGTTTTTCGCCGACCAAGTAATCAAATCGCTTAGGCAGCGAAAAACATGCATGTTCCGGTGAAAAAGTTAGACTGGGTTGGTGCACATATGGCCTAATACGTGTTGAGGGAAGTTTTTGAGCTCACCGATCGCGGTAGAGACGCCGTTCTGTGTAGCACCTGGTGAGACAAAGGTGGGTAGCCAGCTTGCGGCACTGGATCTCTATGCCTCAACTCGGCCGAAGGCCTACCAACGCTCGGCCTAACTGCGTCCATCAGCGACAATTGATTGAACGTTAAGTTACCGGCCACTGGTGCAGCAGGCTTCACGGTTACGGCTTCTGGAAATGAGAGGATTGGAATTCCCGTCAGGCCGTTCCATTTCCGAATGACAAGTTGTTCGCCGGCTTCCGGCGGCTCCTAAAGATACCGAGTCGACCCCCAAGCTCTGATTGAACGAGTGTGATGGCATCATCTATCTCAAATTCATTTGGCGGACGGAGCTCGAGTCATGGAGTGCAAAAGCTCGTAAAAAGGAATTTAAGTGAAGTTTTACTAAGTGTAATGTAGTCATTTAAGTGTAATGTAGTCTTTTAAGTGTAATGTAATCACTGAGTGTAATGTAATCATTCAAGTGTAATGTAATAATTAAAGTGTTATGTAATCTCTGAGTGTAATGTAATCATTAAGTGTAATGTAATCACTGAGTGTAATGTAATCATTTAGGTGTAATGTAATTTAAGTGTAATTTTTGAAAGTAGAAATGAATTTAAGAGAGCCAAATTTAATTATAAATAGAGGAAAGACTCGAGCTACTATGGGTAAAATTTAGGGAAGCAGATTTTCATTCTGAATCGCCAACATTGAGTGGCTTAACTCAGTGAGAAATTGCGCTTTTCTGAAGCTATGAAAGCGTTAAGAATATCTTCAGCAATTTTAACAAGCCTATATGAAAAGTGTTTTCATTCATCGGATATTTTAGCATTCGATTTTGTGTCAAAATGTTATTACAAAGCTATCAAATCCAGAGAAAAACTTTAAATAATTTCAAAACGCTCTTAGCCCAAACCGTCCCAAAATAATATAGTTAGCTGGAAAATGATTGCTAAATTTACCTGAAAATAGGACCTCATATTTTTTACGGCTATCAGCAGAAGAATCCATCACCAAAGAACACAGTAGAAGAACGAATACTGCATCAGAACTCGACTTTCCATTAATTGTCGTTCAGACAACCTAGGGAAACTTCATCACCCATTTTATGTATTTCAATAGCAAGAAAACGCAGTCAAAGACGAAATTTTTATTAAAAAGCATTTTCATGAACGTATTAAGAGACCTGAATGTAGTAGCCTTGAAAGTTACACCAGTGCGCATTACTTCCCAAAGTCACACCCGTACTCTCCAAAGTCACTATTGTATTCTCTGAAGTCACACCCGTACTCTCCAAAGTCACTCCCGTACTCTCCAAGCATTATCATACGAAATAACAGGAAAACATTTATCATCATCATACGAAATCACAAGAAAACATTTCTCATCATCATTATCATACGATATCACATGAAAAAATTTATCATCATCATTATCAGACAAAATAACAAGAAAACATTTATCATCATTATTATCAGACAAAATAACAAGAAAACTCTTATCATCATCGTTATCATACGAAATAACAAAAAAACCTTCACCACTGCAGCAAGGCTATCATTATCATACGAAACAAAAACAAACCCTCACCGCTACAATAAGGGATGAGATCAGGACTGGAGTCCCCAGCTTCAAGGAAGGTAGTGAAGGAAGCCTCCATCTGGTTGGGGACGGACTGCGCATCAGGGACGTCTCTCTCGCCGTGAATTTTGGCGCACCTCTTCGGTACGCCCGACCGTCGCGCCCGTATCACGAGCACGATTACAACGCAGGACAGCGTCAGGGAAGCCAGCGCTCCGATCATCACTGCTATGATCGGGCCGATCGGGAGACGATCTATATCTCGCTGTGGGACTGTGGACCGCAATGAAAATTGCGTTAGGCAGCGTGTTTACGTTAACATCTTCATCATCATCGTAGAAAATTGCGTAGACATAATCTTAATTCATAGTTTAAAACAATGTTGCGGACCGACGAGGAGACGATCTACTTCTCGCTATGGAAATGGGAAACATAATTAAAATTACGCCAGACATCGTGACGTGAAAATTCTTAGCAATCGATACGAAAGTGATAATGTCTTAGAGTTCTGGATAGAAGTATCGTTTTATCTCCACATGGAATAAAGTCTGCTGTCGATGTGACAGACAGCTAAGCTGTTGAATTCGCTACCCCCTGATGTGACATTATCACGCTTTGAGAAGCAGGGCTGCCACCACAGATCGCAAAATTTCAATTTACTCAAAGTTGCTGCTAGAATCCAATGTTTTCTTACTGTATTCTTTATTAGTCCCATATGTAATTTTTAACATAAATTAAGCCTTTCACACATGGTTACAAGTTCTTCTATTAAAATTTGAACTCGCAGCGGCGCAGGAATTACACGAAACACAAAAAACACAGCACTGCGTGCACGCCAGCTGTGTTATAATTATCTCGGTGTGTGCATATGCCGGCTTGGAACATTGAAATACGTGACGCTAAGCAATAATGAAATGAACACTTGAACACTAAACAATAATCAACACTAAACACAATGTGTCAAAAGCTAACATCCTGCGATGAACTCAAAATATTCTTGAAGAAATCATCTCCGTGGAGCACAGTGGTACTTCTAGCAAACCAGTTTCATAGAGGATATCTCTGGTACCGTTAATCATCCGTCGTTACTTATTGTTAAGTAATCCAAAAGTATGAAATTCAATACCACGGCTTCCACCCGCCAACAGATTTTGAGGAAAGTTTTCAAATTTTGAGGAAAGTTTTGTGCTGACTACGTTATTGATAAATCCTTCTCAACACATCATGAATTTTCGAATCTAGAAACATTCAATTTTACGATGTTTACTCGTCCGCTACCGAGAATTTTCTACGAAGAAAGAAAAAATCCAGCATGACAACATTGCTCCTTGCTGCTTTGCAACTCGCGATTCAACTTTCATTTTGATGGCCTTATGAGTTTTTAAAAAAATAAAGCATTGAAGTTCTCCTGGAAGTCCTTTCGAATTACTTTCCACTTGAATGATGCATTCGCAGTTGTTCGTACGGCTGAGCTCCATTTTCGACGCAGAAGTCATTTTCACAGAGTAAATATGTGAAGTAAAATAGTACTGATCTCAGTTTCAGGACATGAGCTCATTTCCAAAGGGGAAGTGAAAAATAAAAAATTGTAGGGATCTCAGTTTCAGGACATGAGCTCATTTCCAAAGGGGAAGTGAAAAAGAAAAATTGTAGGGATCTCAGTTTCAGGACATGAGCTTATTTCCAAAGGGGAAGTGAAAAAGAAAAAATTGTAGGGATCTCAGTTTCAGGACATGAGCTCATTTCCAAAGGGCAAGTGAAAAAGAAACAAAAATTGTACTGATCTCAGTGTCAGTGATATTATCAGAGAATTATAAATAGCTTCAGCGACTAAATTTGCAGGTGGAAGCACATTTCAAGAATAAAAATTAAGACTGAAGAAATAAGCAAAATACTTTCACTAGGACATGCAATTGAAGCAACTCAACTCCACATCAGAGTTGAGTTTTTGAGAAGTTTTCCCCCAATTTACTGGAGACGAATTCAACTCAAAACTTCACCTCGTAAAGTAATACAAATATGTTTAAAAGTTGCATTTAACAGTGTGCAAATATATTTATGCATCAAGGATATCTTATACCAAAAATCAGCAAACTGAGTAGAAAAATTCTACATGCTATTGTAAGTTTTTACATCCTGGTTCATCTAGGGTATTTTCAAATCGCTGACCTACATTCGAAATGTTTTTATTCTTATCGGTTTTCAACACCTTTGCTGTCGTCCTGAGCAGAAAATTAATAACAGCGCGGTTAGTGACTTGATCTTTTGCTGGCGAGTCCAGAAAGGAATCGGTGCGACGGCGTCCGACAACAGCCAGGAATTTCATTTCGAAGCGAAAATGTCAATTTTAACTCATCGCATGATAGAGTTTCACGGATGTTTGCCGCGTGAATCTCAATATGTATGAAGCTCATTCATGCGAAAATCAACATCTTGCGGATCTCTTAATACGGATAGTCTTTATAATTTTTCGAGATTTGTTCTCTAATTTTACCCACTCTTCATCACTGTCTACGTATTATTAATTTCGCTCGTGTAAATGTTTGTACATTCTTATAAAATTAAGACAAAAAGTCTAGGTGACGCAACAGATGTTAAGAGTTGAAAAATATCTCTGATGGTATGAACATTTATCACCGCTGTGGTGGGAGACTCGCGATATAAGTGAATTTACGTGCATAGAATATTCTGTTACTGTATAGAATATATTGTTAACACTTAGTCAATATAAACTATTATGTAAAATGAAGTAACCAATATCAAGTTAAATATCTCATTGATCAGTTTAATGCATAACTAGGTCAAGTGAATTAGGTTAAACATTATTGTACAGCCTATGGGAGAACGTTGATGGTAGGTTGCCCTAGAAGTCACTGAACTTATTCGGGCCCACAGGTAGCTATCCTTAAATCTGACCATGGCATTAGACTGAAGAAATCATCTACCTCTGTATCACCTGTGGTAAATAAATTGTTTAAAATTGCTTAAGATTGTTTAAATCGTTTAAAATTGTTTAAATTGTATAAAATTGTTTAAAATTGTTTAAATCGATTAAATTGTTTAAATTGTTTAAAATTTTTTAAATTACAGTATCTCTAAGTGCTCGTAAATGACTCACGACAACTACAATTTCCAAGTGCTGTGCGTGATTCGTGTCCTGATGCTGTGAGTAATTGATGTCTGAGGGTAGGCAACTTGGGTAACAACACAAGAATGGGTCACTCGTCTCGTGTTCGTAGATTTAATTTACTCATTTTTGTGGGAATCGTACGTACCTCTAGAGCAGCAGTTCCTAACCCGTGGGGAATTCCCCACTGGTCGGGAATGGCGGAGTTGCCAGGAGAGGAATTTCATGCATTTGTTTCCACCCACAAAATATCGAGAGTATTTCAGAATCAAAACCATTACATCTAGATGTTGACTTACCATAATGATCACGACCATTTACGAACTGTTTTAATTACAAAATCAACCATAATGAGGTGTGGTGAAAGTGACAACACTGCTGGGCTAGGAATGTCACAGATAAGTAAAAGGAAGATGCTGTGGTGGGGAATGCTCCATTTTCCACCGATGTTGTGGTGGGGAATGAAGAGTTACCTCGCTAAAAATTGGGGAATTGGAGAAAAAAGGTTGAGAACCCCTGCTCTAGAGCTTGTACGTTCTTTGGCTTAAGATAAGTGAGGTTGATAAGATCTACGCAAATTTTTCATGGTACCGAAAGGACTGCACATGTATACTTCCAGGGCTTGTTGGTTCTTCAGCTGTATCTGGTAGTGTTTGACAAACTCTACTCAATTTCATACTACCAAATTCACCTCACATACATACCTCCAGGGCTTGTTCATTTATTGGCTTCTCTTTCGGTGTTTGACATGTTCTACTAATTTCATATTACCTAAGGTATCGCTCATGTATACCTCCAAAGCTTATTTGTTTCTAAGTTTATTCTAGCAGTGTTTGTGACATACTCTACACTCCATTTCATATCACCAAAGGCATCCAGGGCTTGTTCGTTTTTAGGCTTTTTCTTGCAATGTTCAAAAAAATCTACTCCACTCAATTTCACACTACCAAATTCGCCCATACCTCCATGGCTAGTCCGTTCTTGAGCTTCATCTTCTAATGTTTGACATACTCCACTCAATTTCATTTTACCAAATTTACCCATGCCTCCAGGACTAGTCCGATCTCGAGCTTTAACTTATAATGTTTGACATACTTTCCTCAATTTCACTATACCAAATTTACCCATACCTCCAGGACTAGTCCGTTCTTGGGCTTTATCTTGCAGCGTTTCCAAGGCGACTCGCACCGGGGAGCTTTGGCCCCTCGAGTTGACAGCTGCGATGGTGAGAACGTACGCCTTTCCAGGGTGCAGCCCTGTAACTGTGAACTCCGCCTTGGGAGAGCTCGAGGTGTTGGCCAGAACACGAGGGGAGGTGCCGTTCGAGCCGTTGGCGGCGCTGGCGGGCACGGAGATGGAGTCCTGACTGACGGAGAGGGTGAAGGTCTGTTGGAGACCGCCGTCCCAGCCCGCCTGGCATCTCACCGTCACGGACGTGCGGCTCACGTTAGATACTGTGCAGTTCTGTACTGGTTCAGGAGGCGCTGTGGGAAGAATGAAGCAAAATATATAGTTACGAAATGGAATCAAATAGATAGATTGGCTAATAAGTTACGGTAGTTTAAGCTTCTGCACTGATTCTGGAGGCGCTGTGGGAAGAATGAAGTGAAATATATAGTAACGAAATGGAATTAAATATATAGGGGGGGTAATAAGTTACGGGGGTTTGAGCTTCTGCACTGGTTTTGGAGGCGTTGTGAGGGAGAACGAATCAAAATATATTGTTACGAAATTCAATTCAATAAATAGGCTGGCTTATAAGTTAGTTTAAGTTTCTGCAAAGGCTCTGGAGGAGAACGAAGCAAAATACGTGGTTATGAAACCTAATTGATTACATAAGTTAATGAGTTAGCTTAAGCCGGTACCGGCTCTGAAGGCGCTCTGGTGGAGAAAGAAGCAAACAACATTGTTATGAAATGGAATTGGATTGGATATTGGATGGAATTGTTTTTATGCTTCTGTACGGGTTCTGAATTCTCTGTGGGGTAGAACGAAGTGATATATATATATGTATATATATATATATATATATATATATATATATATAGTTATTTACTGAGTTATATGTACATAGTCGTATAACGCAATTGAATAGAATATTTCATAATTAGTTACAACTTCTGCTTGGGTTCTGGATATGCTGTGCAGTAAAACGAAGAAAAAATATAGTAATGAAACGGAATTGAGTGAATTAGCGTATAGGCTAGTTTAAATGTTTGACCGCAACGTGCGCCACCGGTGGTCACGGAGGGGATTTTCATGGTGCTGTTTACCGACCAGTCGTCACAAACACAATTTTTATACATACTTTATAAAAACTACATGAATGCATGATCCAGTTAATGTTTGCAATTTTCAAAATTGCTTACTACAATCGACGTTATTATATTTCCAACAGGTCGATTCTTAGGGAATCTCAAGCGCAAGATAAACAGGAGAACCAACGTAAAAATTTACATTTTCATTTGTTTCTTTTTTAGACAAACGTTTCGGAATATTAAAATTCCATCTTCAGTGCTGAAAAAGAATGCAAAAAGGTCACAACAACCTAAAAAATTTACGTTTCATACTTTTTGAGCGTCTCTGTATATGAATTTTTTGACTTCTTTGTATATTTTCAGCGCCGAAGATGGAATTTTAACATTCCAAAACGTTTGCCCAAAAACGAAACAAATAAAAATGTATATATTTACGTTGGTTCTCCTTTTTATCTTGCAATTAACTTTAAATTTGATTTGAATATTGAACGTCCGTTTAACCAATTGCGGTCAAATTGTCAATCTTTCACACGGGTTCTGAATGTGCTGTGGAGGAGAACGAAGTGAAAGATATTTTTGAAACGGAATTGATTAGATTTACTAATGAGTTTGTTCAAGATTCTCTCTTCACAACAAGGTGTACTCGATCAATAGAGGAAGAAGGGAAGCACCATTTAGTGTAGAATGTGGGGAACAGGAAATCTACGAACAAATTGTGTCCTCACCTCATGGAAGTAGAAAAAGATTGAAAGAATTGAATTAAACAGGATAAAAAGTGAAGAAGAAAGTAATAAAGGCTGGAAAAAAGAACAGCATTTAATCGAGAGCAGATAATCCGTAACAAAAACCTCTTGCCTTGACGAAAAGAGTTTCAACTCGGAACTTCACATCTTCCCTCTGGGTGAGAGCATCAATTTTTATTGATACACTATACGTAATATTATGTATCCTCTTTTGGTATCAAGCGAAATGAAGAAATAATTAGGACTTAGAAAATCACCATAGCTGATGAGCAATTCAAAACGCATTGCGTTGATACTTGAAATTTGAAAAAAGTGCGTTTTCCTTTTGATGATCGCATGCCAATTTAGTGCTGGTTAATGAAGCCGCTGATGAAATGCTGAAGTATTTCAGATGTTCGTGTGGTTGTATTTGATGAAATGTAACGAAAGGAAACTGCTGAGTATTCTTAGAAGAACATCGAGGTGGTACGCCGGTTGTACAAACCAAATACTTAAATTGATCAAACTTACATAGAATTTGAGCTTAGAAAACAGTTGCAGTAAGTTCGTGATTGGCTTGAAAAAAATTTAATGTACGATGATCAATAGCAAACATTGTTGTAACTCGAAGTATTTGGTATTCATAATGTTTTTTAATTAACTTAAGTGCTCATCCAAGTACCATCTCGTGGAACCCAAACTTTGTAAAGTAGGAACGAAGTTGCACTATGTGTTTATGTCAAGTCGTCTACTCGACGTCAAGTTACAGCTTCGCAATTTTCAAGAAATTATATTTTTAATTTTGATTTTTTAAAGTCATCGAAATAGATGAACTCAATCATAAGTAACTAAACATGTGTATAAAGGAAAGCTCACAGTTGACCAGGCAGTCGACAGTAACTTCTATTACAGCATGAATTATTAGCGCTATAAGGGTTCAAGCGGCGCATGCACTAGTACGAAAGCCATAACTTAAATATTACATTTATTTCCGAAATGAAATTCTTTCGTGCAAGACTTGCATGTATCGAAGAGTCTTATTAATAGTTCTTTGGATCGACAGAGACATCAATTTGGCTGATGCTTGCCTGTCATCATTCTTGCAGGGACTAATGATTTATTAAGGAACATCGATACCAAGTTATTAAGTGGAATCATTAGTTATTTTTTATAGACCTCCTTCAATAGATAGTGTACCGAAAAACGCACCAATATTTAGATAAAATTAGAAGTAGGAAGACATCTTTTCTTGTCGCAAATTTTCCACATATCTCTTCAAAAATGTCATCGGCTAAAGACAATTCCGAGAACCAGATAATCACTAAAATAATAAGAGCCGCGTCCGTCCGTTCGTCCGTCAGTCCGTGTGACCCCCTCTTCTAATCGATAGCTCTGATAGCAAAGAATAAAGCTTAAGAAATACAAGAAATTATTCTATTGCATTATTTTTCTGTGGCGATTCAATTCCCTTTCCCTTGGATTATGGTATCCAGAATACGCAATCGGCTTATTTTTACAAATAGAAATTTTCTTTGGAGCTTTCTCTGTTGAAATTCATCATGTTGCTTTGATATTTTTAATCGGTAATGCGAAAAGAAATGTTTTAAATTCGTTTGTCCCTTTACATGGGTACCACTTAGTATAAGGCCAAAGATTTTGGAACTTGAGTTATTGTTTTCGAAGTTGTGATTTTCTTGAAAAGCTCCGAAGAGATAATAAACGACATTTCAGAATAAAATTCCGGCAAAAGAGGCCACCATGGATAGAAATGTGTCCAACCGCAAGAGAGAAGTAGCAAGACTTCGACAGCAAGAAAAACGCCGAAGACGATCGGATGAATAACACGAAATAGCAAGACAAAGCAATGCTGCTCGCCAACGAAAAGCTAGAGCTAAAGTGACCCTTGAACGGCGTTTGGAAAGAAGAGAGAGAGAGCTTAACACATGAAAGAAGCGAAAAAATTCTTCGGCATAACGCTGGACAACATCGAGTGGCGCGAGAGAATTTAACTCAAGATAGAAGGGATGAATTTCTTCAGACTAATGCCGAACAGCATCGACTTGCACAAGTGAATTTAACTCAAGAAAGAAAGGATGAAATTCTTCAGATTAATGTCGACCAGCATCGAGTTGCACTAGATAATTTAAATCAAGAAATAAGGGATGAAATTCTTCAGCAGAATGCATTCGCTCGCAGATTAGGTAGACAAAATCGGTTAGGAAGAAATTTAAATACAGCCAGACAGTACAATATTGACTCTCTTCGTGAAATTGACATCAATAAGTCAAGACACAGTTGTGGCACTATGGAGGTGAAATGTCGATTCTGTAATTCTCTCATGTTTATGGGGGAAAAATCGGGCGGGACTCTGGCGAATCCGAATTTTGGCATGTGCTGTAAGTCTGTAAGGCAAAGACAAGAAACAATTCATATTTAACCGTATATTAACGGGCATTGCACTAGTGATGTATAAAAAAGGGGAGGGACAGGAGAAGAGAATAATTGGAGTTTGGGTCACGAAGGCTCTCTGATCGAAAGGGAGGATGGAAGATGAAGTTCGTTGTCGGGTATCAGAAACGTTCAATGGATGATTGAGATATTAAACGATGAATTTAAATGAATGCAAGTTGGGTGTGATTTCCATTCCTTGTGCACCTGATAGGTAGAAAAAACAATGCATTGGGAAAGAAAGAATGTGGTTGTCATTGAGAAGGAATAATAAAGCCTAAAGTTGGGTCAGGCCTCTGCCTATGGGGATTATAAAGAGAATCTATGATCTGTTCAACTATTAAATATTCAGATTTATCAAATGATTCTGTTGCCGTTAATCGTGTGCAATCACTATGATTGTTCTCCAGTAATTATGTATTTTGCTCTGATCTAAGTGTTTATTGACATATATACCCAATTCTAATGAATTAAATCAAACAAAGGAGCATAAAATATAAGAAAATTAAATGCTATAAAAGAATATTTAGTTGCATCTGAAGATTTTATACATTTGAGTAATCATCAGTTAAAGGATGCTTACAAAATATTCGTAGCACCCTATCCTTATTAAATTAACTCTTTTTGGATCCTATGCTAACACACTCTTGCATATGATGAAGTTTGAAGTTTAGCCTTTTGTATAATCTTTAAATAAATAAAAAAGCATGAGCAGTAACTCTCAAATTAACAATTATATTTTAATAAAATAAGAAAATGAAAAAAAACCGAACGTTTCGAACTCTAAGGTCATCTTCAGCATTGGAAAGTTTTTTATTGTTATTAAAAATTTTTTCAGATGCTGAAGATGACCTTAGGGGTCGAAACGTTCAGTTTTTTTAATTTTCTTTGTTGATTAATTATAATGGTTAATTTGAGAGTCATGGTTTCTTCATTTTAATATCCGATCACAAAAAGAAGTGTTGAGAGGTAGAAGCAAAGCTCGACATCTTTAGTCACGAGAATTAAGAAAGATTCCTTTGATCGCCGTCAAAGTAATTGTATTCTTAGGGAAATCATAAAAACATGATGCAAAGCTATTTTAAATATCCACTACATATCATGGAGTTGAGTTGCTGTAGTGTAAAAAAGCGACGTCAAAAGCTAATAAAGATTCATTATTTCCATTCTTATCGTCTAATTCTAGGCAAACCTACCAAAAATGCAATGCCCAACGACTACCATTAAAGACAAAGTAATTGTTACTAACATTCATCCGGCATGAATTGGTGAACTTTCTCAACTTTGAAAACTCGACACTTCGAATATGCCTGTGCCCAAATCTTAGTGAAAATATATCGTCACATATAAACCTACAAGACTTTCTCTAGTGATCTCGTGAGTGTTTTTGAGGCAAAAAAGGGAAGCAAAAGTTGGCAGTGACTCACTGAGGACTAATGAGACATCTCACGGGAAAAATTTCAAGCGTAAATTGCGCCTTGGAACATCTTCTCCGTGGCGCGAGCGGTTAAGCATTAGGCAATGAACTAGAAAGAACCTCGATCGATCCCAGCTCGGTCCCCGAGGTATTTTCACCGAACTGCAGTTCTTTGGTGGTAAAATCAGTCGGAGAAAACGAGTATAAGAGGTTAGGGGGCATTTCTGCTTACTGAGCTTATTCTCCAATCACCTACTGCCTGGAAAAACTAAAAAACCCTGTGTTTAACCTGATTGTAATAATAGAGCGATAAATATAGATTGTTATCTCAAGAGATGTTTAAATCCCCACTAAGACACTTTGACTTACTAGTTAGCATTTTCATCAACAGACGACTAAAGAATGGAAGATATGCACTGTCTTTCCCTTGGCACGAAGGGAGAGTGTTACGCTTACATTATTCAGCTCAAAATTAGATCCCTAATCCGACCGTACTTTGCCAGAGCAAGTAAGCTCTTCTGGTGTCATTGTAAACGAAGACGATGAGTATAAGAAGGTATAAAGAGAACCCTCTTCAGCAGCGGGTGTTCACTTCGACGGAGCTGAAAAGCGCGTCTTGGGCCATTTGCTCGGTCGAATGTGGTGAAGAGGTGATTAATTCCTTCCTCAAGTTACGAGCTGAAGAACTATTTTAATTTGATACAGAACACCAATTCCAAATGTATAGAGTAAGTTCTAATACCAAAGGAGAATAACGGAATGTAATTTAAATACGCAGCATTCAATAAAGAAAGTCCTAACACCAAAGAAGAAGTGAACGGAACCATTCAGTATATGATTAACTCATTCCAGTTCGTCACCTTTTAAAGTAGCAAAAAATTCACTCAACATTTTTCCATTGACACACTGTCAATCGTTAAAAAAATTCCTTACCAGTGTAGTCTGTACGGAGTGATTGACATTGACGATTTAACGATCGAGAGTGCGTCAATAAAAATAAGTTGAATGAATTTCTTACTACTCTACTTTAACACGTGATGAGAAACTGGAAACTGGAACGATTTCGTAAAGTTGGAAAGTTGGGAAATAAATCACGAGTTGAAGTTGGAAAGTTGGAAAACAAATCAAGAGTTGAAGTTGAAAGGTTGTAAAATTATGACCAACTCACAGGAGTGGACGACGTGGAAGACACAAGGACGCCGCTGCTCCCCCACGGCGTTGGAGGCCCAACACAACAGCGAGCCAAAGTCGACTTTGGAGCGCGGCGTGTACAGGACGTTGCGTAAGTCTCCGCCCACAGCCTCCATCTTGCCAGAGTCGATACTTACGATCTCTGTTGATGTGTTGAATGCCCACCTGCATGGTGCATCGAAGTTTGGCTTGAGTACAATGTATCTGAGGTACAATACAATATTTCTGTGTCGGAATACCAAAAACAGAGAAATTTTGCTTGAGTACTATGTATCTGAGGTACAATACAATGTTTCTGTAAACGTACTGCATGGTAAAACAGAAAAATTTTGCTTGAGTACAATGTATCTGAGGAATGATACAAAATAATACGACTACCTGTGTGTTACATCAGAGAAAATTATTTTAAATATGTTCATGAGTTATATTGCGATATTTCCGTGGATCTGTTGAACGTCCATGAGACAAAATACATGAGATACATGAGCTTGATACATGAGACAAAATTTAGCTTAGGTACAATTTATCCGAGGCATAATACAATATCTCTGCGACCGTATTGAACGCAGGTTCAAGTGAATTCGTTTGGAAATACAATGTTTATGAGTAATTAGATATCTCCGTGGATGGGTTGAACGCCAACCTGCATGATACATCCGTAAAAATGTGTGCTTGAATACAACTCATACAGTTTAAAAATGTATTACAGATGAAAATATCCGGCCTAAAGCGGTCCTTAGACGATCATTTTAATTGTCAATATCATTGACTCAATATATTGATGAAATTAATTTTTTTGCCCACTAAGTCAATTATCTGACTGTCGTCAATCAAGCCCACAGGCGATCAATTAAGTTGTCAATATTCATTATTGTCAAATGAATTGACAATCATTTTGACAATAAAATTCATCGTCTATGGGCCGCTTAAATCCCTCAAATCTGTGTTATATAATAAACTGCGTTCGCTTTACTAAATAAAATAAGCTCTTATTTACAAAGTGAGAGTGTAAAATTACAGAGATGAAATAAAAACTATTAGAGTGATTTATTTACAAAGCGAAGTAACTATTGCACAATTAACTATTGCACAATTAACTATTGGAAATTAACTATTGCACAATTAACTATTGCACAATTAACTATTGAAAATTAACTATTGCACAATTAACTATTGCACAATTAACTATGGCACAATTAACTATTTCACAATTAATTATTGCACAATTAAATATTGTACAATTTACTATTGCACAATTAACTATTGCATAATTAACTATTGCACAATTAACTATTGAAAATTAACTATTGCACAATTAACCATTGCACAATTAACTATTGCACAATTAACTATTGAAAATTAACTATTGAAAATTAACTATTGCGCAATTAAGTATTGCACAATTAACGATTGCCTATTATTTTGTTCAATAATTACGAAGTATATAATGCACTGCGAAAAAAATTTCTCATCCATCGATAAAGCTGGCTAAATTTTGTTGGAAGTTGTACCCATTCGTGGCGGCTCGTGAGCCGCTCACAATGTACAACAGAAATATTTTATCTATTGCACGACAATACAAATGTACTGGAAAACAATCCGCGGAATAGCAGGAATTGCGCAGAAATGCAAATTGACTGGAAAATTCTGAGCGCCGATGTATAAGGGGAAATGATTGCGAGAGTTATTTGCAAACGTGCCGCGCATTAGTATAAAAGGGTAAAATAATTTCATGTGAGGGATGCAGGTTTGTGTTGAGAAAGACAAGAGTGAATGAAAATAAGTTGAGCTTAAATGACCCATTGACTCAAGTTCCTTGAGTCGAAATGGGTCTTGAGAAAAAAATGTCGATGAATGCAGACGATATCCGAACACTTTGCGCATTTCAGCCCCTAACAGCGCAGGAGAAATATCCTTTCTGTTAAACCAAACCAGCACAAGCCGGACACTTCTTAGCAATATAGATAAAAATCATAAACTCTGTAAGCACATCGTTCATAGTCCTTGTACGTTCCTTCAAAACCATCAGGAAAAGGCAACTCCTTCGTTGTAATCTTCGCTTAATTTTCATTTTATTCTTAAATTAACCACTTCTGCAGAGGCAATGTAACGCCAGTAAGTAAAATAAAAATTAATAATACATATATAAAATAAAAAATCATTTCCTCCCCTCGCCAACGAGCGCATTATTTACATCCTGAGGCCGTGAGGTGTGTGCATTATTGATGCGTGAACTCATCATTGATCAACGCATGCATCATTGATGCGTGAATGCATCATTGATGCGTGAACTCATCATTGATCAATGCGTGCATCATTGATGCGTGAACTCATCATTGATCAATGCATGCGTCATTGATGCACTCCATTAAGCAAATGAATAATGAAGTGAACTGGAAAAAAGCTCAACTCGCCGACTTCAATATAGAGCACGACATTTAAGAGCTTGTTTGCAAAAAAATTATACGTCGGTTGCGGAACACAAATGTACTTCATTTTGCAGCAATTTCCTTAAACTTTGCAAAAAAGTTAACCGGAAATATTGCGTTTTAAAGGCTCCAGAAATTCACAGAACGAGGCTCAACGACACCGTGGCTGCCCTCTCTCTTTATGAAAAACCAAAGCTATGAAAATAAAGAAAATATTCAAATTGTTATGGTGTATTTTATAATGGTAACACAATGCTAAGGCCTTTAGTGTCTATATTTCCAAATGGTAACACAATGCTAAGGCCTTTAATATCTCTCTTTTCTAATGGTAACACAATGCTAAGGCTTTTAGTGTCTATATTTCCTAATGGTAACACAATGCTAAGGCCTTTAATATCTCTATTTTTTAATGGTAACACAATGCTAAGGCCTTTAATATCTCTATTTTCTATTGGTAACACAATGCTAAGGCCTTTAATATCTCTATTTTCTAATGGTAACACAATGCTAAGGCCTTTAATATTTCTATTTTCTAATGGTAACACAATGCTAAGGCTTTTAGAGTCTTTATTTTCTAAAGGTATCACAATGCTAAGGCAGGATACTGAATGTCTCCGTGTTGCTACTTGCACCACTGGTAGTTTGCTTTAGGAAAATTAGTATCTTTATTGAGTAGCCGCAGTATGCCGGATTCATAAAGGAATTTAAACTTCAAATTGGCTACATCACAATCCAAAAAATTAGAAACAAAACAGTGAATGTTTCTTATGAGCACCTTACACACAATGCATTACACAATGATGACTTAATACTCTAACTTACCCACAAAACCCATCTATGGAGTAAATACCCAAATACTCTTGCTACCTCCATCCAAAAACACAATGCCTACTATTAAATACTCTTACCACCGTCATCCAAAAAACACAACGATTCAGTAAACACCAAGTATTCTCACTACCGCTTTCCACATAGCACACGTTTGCAGTAAATACCAAGTACTCTCACTATCGCCTTTCGAAAAACACAATGTTTCAGTAAATTCCAAATACTCCTAATACTGCCATCCAGAAAACACAACGTTTCAGTAAATAGCAAATGCTCTTACAACCACCTTCCACATAGCACACGTTTGCAGTAAATATCAAATACTCTCACTATCACCTTCAGCAAAACAAGTTTTAGTAAATTCCAAATACTCCTAATACTGCCATCCAGAAAACACGGTGCTTCAGTAAATACCAAATACTCTCACTATCACTTTTTGCAACACAACGCTTCAGTAAATACTAAATGCTCTTACAACCGCTGTATGGACGACACATCGCTGCAGAAACATCTAAATGCTCCTAAAATTACAGCTCTAAGGAAGCAAGGTCGAGTAAAAAGAACTGCACTGAAGATTTTTTCTCTCTTCTTGGGAATTTGGATTTCGGAGAGACTTGTTTTTTTGGGAAAGCAATTAGAATTCTGCAAAGCATCGGGGAAAAAAACTAAGACAATGAAAGTTGTGTGAAATTCCTTTGTTTCTTCGCAGTACGCCCCACAAACATCACTCTTTTTGACACTCTCTTGTGAGCTATAGGAGTGTTGACGCAGAGTTGGATTATTTTCCCGCGCAGTCGCTCGGGAAACTTGCAAACATTTTTATTGCTTCGTTCATGCGCTTTGTGATTGAGAGAGGTTGTTGAGGAACGAAGGCTTTCGCTGGACACCAAAAAGATAAAATTGAGGACAGTTTTTGGAGTTCTTACGTGAGGTGTACCGTGAGTTGCTCCATTCAATTTTACATTTTGTGATATACCTTGTGTTTTAATTCTGTTAGGTGGAACCACTAACCTTAGGCGATAGTGCAAAGAGTAGGAAGTACACACCTAGTATTTTTGTCTACTTCGGTTGGTATTGTAACCGTGTAATCATGGGTAACCATGCAATCATGGTTTGTATTGTAACCATGTAATCATGGTTGGTATTGTAACCATGTAATCATGGTTGGTATTTTAATCATGCAATCATGGTTTGTTTTTTAACCATGTTATCATGGTTTGTATTGTAACCATGTTATCATGGTTTGTATTATAACCATGTTATCATGGTTTGTATTGTAACCATGTTATCATGGATTGTATTGTAACCATGTTATCATAGTTTGTATTATAACCATGTTATCATGGATTGTATTATAACCATGATCATGAGCATTAGTACTCCAACTCACAGCGCGTGAATGACACGAGCGTCAGCACTTTCTGCCTTACAAGATCCAAACGTTCGGTTCTATTTCTTACTCCAAGCACGTTTCTTTGGCTTCGCGAAGAATTTTAGGTAAAATGCAAACGAAGAAAATAATTCACAATGAAAATATTTTGCGTACCAATGTGGGTGAGGGAAAATAATGAAAATAATTAATTCGCAGTAAAAAATATTTTGGCATCACCGAGAGCGATCTTTATCTATAAAATGTTCCGATATTTTTTTGGGCAAATGTGCCCCAACCTCGTCTGCCGCACAGTAGGGAACTAACGTCTTCCTAAAGACGCTTATCGGAGTTTGCAACGACCAAAGTTAAAGCCCATTCAAGAGTTCAAAGAGAACTCTGAGCAAAAACAAGGAAACTCTATAATCTCCAGAAACTAACAAACAGAATTGTTTAAACTGCTTAGAATAAAATGACCTTTTACAATCGCAGCAACGAACGGATACTGATTTAATAATTATAAAATTTAGGGCAAGAACCACACCACAAAGCATATTATTTTTTTCAAAAATTAAAAAAACATATTTGTGGTCATCTATAAGAACGTTTCGGGCCGAAACCCATCATCAGCTAGGAAATCTGGAATGATACAAAAAGTCGTACGTAAAATAGAAAAACATGAGCCAGATATTTGAACAAAAAACATTTATAAAGCAAAAAATTTTTTAAAACAGACACGAAAACTGCACCAGCTACGCATCACAAAGGAACAAAAGACAAAACGCTTAAAAATAAAATCGAAGCTAACTATCCTAAGATCACAAAGGGACGGAAGGGCAAGTGATCACTGGAATTCGGTGAGAGTAACTGACTAACCAACTAAAAGTAGAGGATGCGCACTTTGCATGTCGTTGAGCTCAGGTTTAGATTTATGAATATGCAGAGATTCTAATATTCTAAGTTTTATGGAAGAACTAGATGAAAGTCTGTTCACCAATGTACCTTTAAAAGAAACCATGGATATTTGTATTTCGCAGCTTTTTAGAAATGCTGCTTCCACTGTTTTAGGGTTATCGCGGGATCTGTTTAAAACCTTGCTTGAGCATAGTGTTCTTAATTCATTTTTTATTTTCGAGGGCAAATTATACAGGCAGCTTGATGGTCTGGGGATGGGACTTCCCCTGGGGCCAACGTTTGCCAATCTTTTTATGAGCCATCACGAAAAGGCTTGGTTGCGGGATTGTCCTCAAGAGTTTGCCCCAGTATTTTATCAGAGATACATCGATGATAGTTTCGTTTTGTTTAAGGACCCCTCTCATCCCCATCTCTTCCTTGAATATCTTAATAGTAAACACGATTCAATTAATTTCACCATGGAATGCGAAAGCAACAACCAGTTAGCGTTTTTAGATACCATGGTCACCAGGCGCAATGGCACGCTGGAAACTTCTGTGTTTAGGAAACCCTCTTTTTCGGGCCTTGGTTCTAGTTTTTTTAGTTTTTGTTCTTTTAAATTTAAAATCAATGCAATTAAAACTCTGCTATCTAGAGCTTATAAGATCTGCTCGACATATGAGGTTTTACATGCTGAACTACAATTTTTACGTTCTTTTTTTACTGACAATGGTTTTCCTCTTAATTTAGTTGAATCAAAAATTAGGTATTTTCTGGATAGCATACACAAAGCTGATCTTACGCCTTTGACCGCTGCGAAATTGGATATGTATGTTTCAATGCCATACTTTGGTCAGCAATCTGAAAAATTGAAACGTGAATTATTGCAACTTGTGTCAACCTACTTTCCCCAAATTTCCCTCAAGCTCATCCCTGTCAATTCCTATACAATAGGTTCCTTGTTCCATTACAAAGACAAAATTCCAATGTGTCTCCGCTCTTGCTTAGTTTATCGTTTTCGTTGTGCACAGTGTGCATCTGCATATGTTGGTTCTACGAACCGAACTTTGCGCGTTAGGCGAGCTGAGCACGTTGGAATCAGTCATAGAACAGGTGCACGTCTTTGCCACCCATCCCACTCTTCGATCCGTTCACACACTGATTTTCAATGTAACGTAAAAATCTCAGACTCTGACTTTTCTATCATTGGCTCCTCTAGTTCTTCCATAAAACTTAGAATATTAGAATCTCTGCATATTCATAAATCTAAACCTGAGCTCAACGACATGCAAAGTGCGCATCCTCTACTTTTAGTTGGTTAGTCAGTTACTCTCACCGAATTCCAGTGATCACTTGCCCTTCCGTCCCTTTGTGATCTTAGGATAGTTAGCTTCGATTTTATTTTTAAGCGTTTTGTCTTTTGTTCCTTTGTGATGCGTAGCTGGTGCAGTTTTCGTGTCTGTTTCAAAAAATTTTTTGCTTTATAAATGTTTTTTGTTCAAATATCTGGCTCATGTTTTTCTATTTTACGTACGACTTTTTGTATCATTCCAGATTTCCTAGCTGATGATGGGTTTCGGCCCGAAACGTTCTTATAGATGACCACAAATATGTTTTTTTAATTTTTGAAAAAATAATATGCTTTGTGGTGTGGTTCTTGCCCTAAATTTTATAATTAGTCTGATCGTTAAGATAAATATTCCTAACTGATTTAATAAACTGTAAGCAGCTTATCTTAAATGGGCTTGCTTCACGAGAACTCTATTCTTTCACATCGTTTTTTTTAATTACGTAATATGAACAAAAATATAAGTAATAGATATAGGTTTGAGAAGGAAATTTCAAGGAAATTCCTGAGTCTCATAAGTATTACGAAATGTTGAAAGTCAATTCGTAATATTTTGTCTTGAAAGTGTCCCATAAGCTCTAAAAAATGACAAAAAGCCATTAACATTATGGTTTTGAAATCAATTGTGAGCAGAAATGGTACAAGAATTTCCAGTCACAAAATGCAAACCTTGAGCAGTATTAAGGAACGCTAACACAACTATGACAAGCTGCCTCGAGTGCTTCTACGCGCTAAATCCGAAAATTCCTGCCCGATCCGAAAACATGCGACGTAACTCCGTGCATCTCGCACAAGCCACTCCACTTTTGAAAGTCAATGAATAAATGAGAGACAAGTTAGCCTCGCATGAGCAAAATGAGATTCAAAGAAGCCAGAGCACCGAGACTTGAACTTGTCTGTAGCTGTATTTGATACATTATATTTTGGAAGAGTTTACTCGTCGCTCTCTGAAAAAGCAATATAGATGGATACGAGTTAAGTCATCCTTTTAAAGCAAGGGACTTGAAGAATAATGCTAAAAGGAAATGGAGGTGGCTGTATCATAGAATAATGCTAAAAGGAAATGGAGGTGGCTGTATCATAGAATAATGCTAAAAGGAAATGGAGGTGGTTGTATCATAGAATAATGCTAAAAGGAAATGGAGGTGGTTGTATCATAGAATAATGCTAAAAGGAAATGGAGGTGGCTGTATCATAGAATAATGCTAAAAGGAAATTGAGGTGGCTGTATCATAGATTAATGCTAAAAGGAAATGGAGGTGGCTGTATCATAGAATAATGCTAAAAGGAAATGGAGGTGGTTGTATCATAGAATAATGCTAAAAGGAAATGGAGGTGGCTGTATCAAAGAATTAGGCTAAAAGGAAATGGAGGTGGCTGTATCATAGAATAATGCTAAAAGGAAATGGAGGTGGTTGTATCATAGAATAATGCTAAAAGGAAATGGAGGTGGTTGTAGCATAGAATAATGCTAAAAGGAAATGGAGGCGGCTGTATCATAGAATAATGCTAAAAGGAAATGGAGGTGGCTGTATCATAGAATAATGCTAAAAGGAAATGGAGGTGGTTGTATCATAGAATAATGCTAAAAGGAAATGGAGGTGGCTGTATCATAGAATAATGCTAAAAGGGAATGGAGGTGGTTGTATCATAGAATAATGCTAAAAGGAAATGGAGGTGGCTGTATCAAAGAATTAGGCTAAAAGGAAATGGAGGTGGCTGTATCATAGAATAATGCTAAAAGGAAATGGAGGTGGCTGTATCATAGAATAATGCTAAAAGGAAATGGAGGTGGTTGTATCATAGAATAATGCTAAAAGGAAATGGAGGTGGCTGTATCATAGAATAATGCTAAAAGGAAATGGAGGTGGTTGTATCATAGAATAATGCTAAAAGGAAATGGAGGTGGCTGTATCATAGAATAATGCTAAAATAAATGGAGGTGGTTGTATCATAGAATAATGCTAAAAGGAAATGGAGGTGGCTGTATCATAGAATAATGCTAAAAGGAAATGGAGGTGGCTGTATCATAGAATAATGCTCAAAGGAAATGGAGGTGGCTGTATCATAGAATAATGCTATAAGGAAATGGAGGTGGCTGTATCATAGAATAATGCTAAAAGGAAATGGAGGTGGTTGTAGCATAGAATAATGCTAAAAGGAAATGGAGGTGGCTGTATCATAGAATAATGCTGAAAGGAAATGGAGGTGGTTGTATCATAGAATAACGCTAAAAGGAAATGGAGGTGGTTGTATCATAGAATAATGCTAAAAGGAAATGGAGGTGGCTGTATCATAGAATAACGCTAAAAGGAAATGGAGGTGGCTGTATCATAGAATAACGCTAAAAGGAAATGGAGGTGGCTGTATCAAAGAATAATGCTAAAAGGAAATGGAGGTGGTTGTATCATAGAATAATGCTGAAAGGAAATGGAGGTGGTTGTATCATAGAATAACGCTAAAAGGAAATGGAGGTGGTTGTATCATAGAATAATGCTAAAAGGAAATGGAGGTGGTTGTATCATAGAATAACGCTAAAAGGAAATGGAGGTGGTTGTATCATAGAATAATGCTAAAAGGAAATGGAGGTGGTTGTATCATAGAATAACGCTAAAAGGAAATGGAGGTGGTTGTATCATAGAATAACGCTAAAAGGAAATGGAGGTGGTTGTCTCATAGAATAATGCTAAAAGGAAATGGAGGTGGTTGTATCATAGAATAACGCTAAAAGGAAATGGAGGTGGTTGTATCATAGAATAATGCTAAAAGGAAATGGAGGTGGTTGTATCATAGAATAACGCTAAAAGGAAATGGAGGTGGTTGTATCATAGAATAACGCTAAAAGGAAATGGAGGTGGTTGTATCATAGAATAATGCTAGGAAAATATCTGTTTCTTCTTTAGTATCATAGAATAATGCTAAAAGGAAATGGAGGTGGTTGTATCATAGAATAATGCTGTGGTGATATAGAATAAATAAGGCATATATATTTGGCAAAATCATATCACATTTTATTTTTGGGCTAAATTCCGTGAAGCTATAACATTTTAAAAGAAGGGTAAACATTCTGCGGGGCTACAAACATTGTAATGTGTTGTGTGTCGTGTCGGCGAGGGTCGGTTCTTTGTGCAGCGCTCTCAAGTGCTTGAAACAGGATGTCATACATCAAGGTGTCACAAGGCGGTTGGCGCTTCGTCCAAACTTCTACGGTTCAGGCGTCCATACAACACAAACACACATCGAAGCACACATACACAGGCACAACACAAGCCGAGGCTTTGGAGAGCATGGAGGCGGACGTGACGTAGTAACAGAGGCCCGCACGACCTGAGCCAATCACCGCTTGCCAAAGGAATGACGCAAGAAGGTAATGACGCAAGAAGGTGTGTCTGAGTACACACCAATGGGAGTCCCAAACGTCAGAACAAACAAGAATGCCGCCAATCAGGATACAGATGATGCCTCTGTAGAATAGAAGCTTCGAGACTGATCTCGAAACAAGGAAGCGAAACGTATATAAGGAGGGTAGATGAAGCCTAGGGAGGTTTTTCTTGAGTTATACAAGAAAGAGGCAAGTGATTTGAAACATCTGAGGGCACACCCAACGAAGCATTTCGGCTGCTGCCGGAATGCACCCAACGTGAGCGGCAAAATTTTAAATATTTGAGCAAAGTGAGCATCGAGGCTTCAAGAAAATAATCATCAACACCTGCAACCGTCAAAATACTGATGTGTAAGAGCGATCTGCTTGAAGCATATCAATGGAGCGGCAAAGTGCGCCAAGAACAGCCCCGTAACCACACCTCTGGAAGCAGTCCAAATGTTTGAACTTCAACACCAAGCTCGCAAGTGATTCTACAAGCAAATAATAACTACACCGCCTTCAGAGTCTGCAATAATGCCGCCACTATGAGTCCTGCAATGTCAGGCAGACTCATAATTCAGAGCCTGAAATGGAGACCGAGCACAGCGCTTCCGTACTACGGTCGAGCAGCGAGCAAGAAGCAACTTCGGGACCGAGGAGCGGGAACGACTTCGAGACCGTGGGACGGTCTGCTGTGCACTACGTGAATTCTCAAGCAGCATCGGGAGTTCGTTAATTCATCGGCTAATCTGCACTATGTAAATTCTTCAAGCAGCATTGGAAGCGTATTGAATCATCGCGAACTACAATTGCAAGAAAGTGTTAATATCAAGTTAATGTTTGAAAGCTCAGGAAGGTGATTTTTAGGTGTGAGAGTTCTAGCACAGCCAGCACCTGTAATAGTGCGCTCCGAGCGGAGAGTAATCCAATGTGATTTGTGTCATGCGGAAAATTGGCTCATGTTCGAGTTCTGTGTTGTGCAAGATGCGAGGTATATTGTATTTGAACACCTTGTGGTAAGCAAAGCTCTTTGATTTTTATATTGCATTATTTCCAAATGTTCGTATTCATGCTAGCCCATTCATCGACTATGTTCCTGATTTTTGCACAGTGCGGAAAGTATCTTTGCCGTAACCCTGAAATTGTTGTGATAGCGTTCATTGTAATAAGGAGAGTAGATTTCTCGTTCTTTGTGTGGCTCACTACGTTGCTCATGTTAACGCGTTCATTTTGTGCTCGTGTTGGCCCAGTCATGCCGCCACGAAGCGTGCGCAAAGCACGATTTATGGCAGTCATCGGCCTAAACAGCCAATGTGTGGTTTCGTCATTGTGTCGTGTGGGATTTCCATATCGTTAAATCCATGCGCATGTTGCTTTAACATTTCCCTGTGCTTTAATCTTGCATTGAAATATTTTGTGTGTCGTATTCAAATCCACGTGTTTCCAAATAAATTCATGTAAATCTTCAATCCTTTTATTCCCCATGTCTGGTATGCAGGTGTACGCAAGCATGATGGACAATATTTTAAAATGTGTCCGGGGGTTGAGAGTCCCTCAGCGTATGGAAAGGGGGTCCTAAACCCACCCCTTTCTCTGTATCGCAACAATGCTAAAAGGAAATGGAGGTGGCTGTATCAAAGAATAATGCTAAAAGGAAATGGAGGTGGCTGCATCAAAGAATAATGCTAAAAGGAAATGGAGGTGGTTGTATCATAGAATAATGCTAAAAGGAAATGGAGTTGGTTGTATCATAGAATAATGCTAAAAGGAAATGGAGGTGGCTGTATCAAAGAATAATGCTAAAAGGAAATGGAGGTGGTTGTATCAAAGAATAATACTGAAAGGAAATGGAGGTGGTTGTATCATAGAATAATGCTAAAAGGAAATGGAGGTGGTTGTATCATAGAATAATGCTAAAAGGAAATGGAGGTGGTTGTATCATAGAATAATGCTAAAACGAAATGGAGGTGGTTGTAGCATAGAATAATGCTAAAAGGAAATGGAGGTGGTTGTATCATAGAATAATGCTAAAAGGAAATGGAGGTGGTTGTAGCATAGAATAATGCTAAAAGGAAATGGAGGTGGTTGTATCATAGAATAATGCTAAAAGAAAATGGAGGTGGTTGTATCATAGAATAATGCTAAAAGGAAATGGAGGTGGTTGTATCATAGAATAATGCTAAAAGGAAATGGAGGTGGTTGTATCATAGAATAATGCTAAAAGGAAATGGAGGTGGTTGTATCATAGAATAATGCTAAAAGGAAATGGAGGTGGTTGTATCATAGAATAATGCTAAAAGGAAATAGAGGTGGTTGTATCATAGAATAATGCTAAAAGGAAATGGAGGTGGTTGTATCATAGAATAATGCTAAAAGGAAATGGAGGTGGTTGTATCATAGAATAATGCTAAAAGGAAATGGAGGTGGCTGCATCAAAGAATAATGCTAAAAGGAAATGGAGGTGGTTGTATCATAGAATAATGCTAAAAGGAAATGGAGGTGGTTGTATCATAGAATAATGCTAAAAGGAAATGGAGGTGGTTGTATCATAGAATAATGCTAAAAGGAAATGGAGGTGGTTGTATCATAGAATAATGCTAAAAGGAAATGGAGGTGGTTGTATCATAGAATAATGCTAAAAGGAAATGGAGGTGGTTGTATCATAGAATAATGCTAAAAGGAAATGGAGGTGGTTGTATCATAGAATAATGCTAAAAGGAAATGGAGGTGGCTGTATCATAGAATAATGCTAAAAGGAAATGGAGGTGGCTGTATCATAGAATAATGCTAAAAGGAAATGGAGGTGGTTGTATCATAGAATAATGCTAAAAGGAAATGGAGGTGGTTGTATCATAGAATAATGCTAAAAGGAAATGGAGGTGGTTGTATCATAGAATAATGCTAAAAGGAAATGGAGGTGGTTGTATCATAGAATAATGCTAAAAGGAAATGGAGGTGGTTGTATCATAGAATAATGCTAAAAGGAAATGGAGATGGTTATATCAAAGAATTATGCCAAAAGGAAATGGAGGTGGCTGTATCATAGAATAATGCTAAAAGGAAATGGAGGTGGTTGTATCATAGAATAATGCTAAAAGGAAATGGAGGTGGCTGCATCAAAGAATAATGCTAAAAGGAAATGGAGGTGGTTGTATCATAGAATAATGCTAAAAGGAAATGGAGGTGGCTGCATCAAAGAATAATGCTAAAAGGAAATGGAGGTGGTTGTATCATAGAATAATGCTAAAAGGAAATGGAGGTGGCTGCATCATAGAATAATGCTAAAAGGAAATGGAGGTGGCTGTATCATAGAATAATGCTAAAAGGAAATGGAGGTGGTTGTATCATAGAATAATGCTAAAAGGAAATGGAGGTGGTTGTATCATAGAATAATGCTAAAAGGAAATGGAGGTGGTTGTATCATAGAATAATGCTAAAAGGAAATGGAGGTGGCTGCATCAAAGAATAATGCTAAAATGAAATGGAGGTGGTTGTATCATAGAATAATGCTAAAAGGAAATGGAGGTGGTTGTATCAAAGAATAATGCTAAAAGGAAATGGAGGTGGTTGTATCATAGAATAATGCTAAAAGGAAATGGAGGTGGTTGTATCATAGAATAACGCTAAAAGGAAATGGAGGTGGCTTTATCAAAGAATTAGGCTAAAAGGAAATGGAGGTGGTTGTATCATAGAATAATGCTAAAAGGAAATGGAGGTGGTTGTATCAAAGAATAATGCTAAAAGGAAATGGAGGTGGTTGTATCAAAGAATAATGCTAAAAGGAAATGGAGGTGGTTGTATCATAGAATAATGCTAAAAGGAAATGGAGGTGGCTTTATCAAAGAATTATGCCAAAAGGAAATGGAGGTGGTTGTATCATAGAATAATGCTAAAAGGAAATGGAGGTGGTTGTATCATAGAATAATGCTAAAAGGAAATGGAGGTGGTTGTATCAAAGAATAATGCTAAAAGGAAATGGAGGTGGTTGTATCATAGAATAATGCTAAAAGGAAATGGAGGTGGCTTTATCAAAGAATTAGGCTAAAAGGAAATGGAGGTGGTTGTATCATAGAATAATGCTAAAAGGAAATGGAGGTGGTTGTATCATAGAATAATGCTAAAAGGAAATGGAGGTGGTTGTATCAAAGAATAATGCTAAATGGAAATGGAGGTGGTTGTATCATAGAATAATGCTAAAAGGAAATGGAGGTGGTTGTATCATAGAATAATGCTAAAAGGAAATGGAGGTGGTTGTATCATAGAATAATGCTAAAAGGAAATGGAGGTGGCTTTATCAAAGAATTAGGCTAAAAGGAAATGGAGGTGGTTGTATCATAGAATAATGCTAAAAGGAAATGGAGGTGGTTGTATCATAGAATAATGCTAAAAGGAAATGGAGGTGGTTGTATCAAAGAATAATGCTAAATGGAAATGGAGGTGGTTGTATCATAGAATAATGCTAAATGGAAATGGAGGTGGTTGTATCATAGAATAATACTAAAAGGAAATGGAGATGGTTGTATCATAGAATAATGCTAAAAGGAAATGGAGGTGGTTGTATCAAAGAATAATGCTAAATGGAAATGGAGGTGGTTGTATCATAGAATAATGCTAAATGGAAATGGAGGTGGTTGTATCATAGAATAATGCTAAAAGGAAATGGAGGTGGTTGTATCATAGAATAATGCTAAAAGGAAATGGAGGTGGTTGTATCATAGAATAATGCTAAATGGAAATGGAGGTGGTTGTATCATAGAATAATACTAAAAGGAAATGGAGATGGTTCAGAAGACTATCTAGGAGGACCAAAATTTAATTTAGATACCCACAAGTTATATATTTTTTGCAGAGCAAGGGACTAAAAGAAGAAGGCAAAGATTTAAAAGGAAATAGAGACGATAGAGGAGAGTAACTTCGGAGGATAAAAAAGCTCTGTAAATAGACGCAAGTTAACTCTCCCTTCTAGAGCAAGGGACTATAACGACAAAACTAAGAGCTGAATTGAAATAATGATGACTAGTGAGAGAACAGAGGAGGGCACCCAAGAGATGCTCACTCGAATGACTGGGAATTAGCACTCCCAGGGGGAATATGTGAAGTCCTTAGCTAAAGGTTAGGTAGGCCTTTCTTTCGTTAATAAAAGAATAGGATTTTTGTTTTGTAACGGGCCATCTTTTTCGATTTACTGCTGCACCGATTTTCAGCACCTGCAACTTTTTTCAATTTTTACCTCGCTTCATAAACTTCTTTCTCAACTTACCGTTTCTATGTACCTTGCGCATACACTCTGTGTTCCCTTAACTCCATACTACGTTGTGCCTTCCTCCTTCCTATTTTTGGAGCGCATTTGCTGTGATTAAGGAGGCTTAACCTTTGACGCCCTATTCGGTCTTCTTTCGAAAACAGCATAAATATATTTTATTCTTTGATAAATTTATTCTCAAATGTGCTCTTTGAAGTTCACTGACGAGCGGCAGTTCTTCTCTTATCCTGGAATCGGTGACTATCTCATGTCAGTGCCAGTTCAGTGACGATGGTTGTAATTACGGTAACCTGAGTACATAAACGAGGACATTAAAGGCTTAAAATAACATGCAATGTAACATAATTACACTAAATACGGACACTAAAGGGCTAAAATAAGACGTAATGTAACACAGTAACATTAAATACGGACACTAAAGGGATAGAATAGCACGTAATGTAACATAACTACACACCTGAAGGACGTAGGCGGCGGGAAGGCGTCGACCTCACACGACACGTTGAGGCTGTCCAGCCGTCCTGCCACCTGCACCTCTGACTCCACCACCCGGCACACCGGCGCATCTGTGGGGTCAGGTATTGCCCATATATATATATGTGTGTGTGTATGTTCCCATATGTATGTATGTACATGTGTATATGTGTGTGCACCACCCGGTCTGTGGGGTCAGGTATTGCCTATATGTGTGCGCTTGTATCTATGTAGATACACATGTATATTTGTATGTAAATACGTATGTATGTATGTAGGTACCTTCATGTAAACTGGAGGAGTAAGGTTTTCACGGAAATGATAATTGGAAAAAAATATTTAAACAATTAAGACAGTATTTTTAACCGCACGTTCTTCAACAAACTTAGCAGTACTATCTATTGACGAAAGTGATTAGTCAGAAAAGTGCTGCAGTCTAGAATTTCCCAAGCTTTGTTGGCGGTACCCAACACGGAAATGCAAATTGGAAACAGTGCAGTATCGATATAAGTATTCTGTAGCGCTCGCTTTTGAACACACTGAGCAGTACTATCTATTGACGAAAGCGATTAGTCAAAAAGAGAGCTGCAATCTAAAATTTCCAAGGTTTCTTTCTGTCGATGGGATCCGACACGGGAATGCAAATTGGGGCAGTGTTCTCAGCCGTAGAACAAAGGCAGCAGCCCGCAGAGTCCTGCAACATTTCCCAGGAAAATACCGACCGAAGGTCGATGTACAACCACGGTAGGGGAAACAAGGCAGGTTCAAACCAGTCTCTTTTCGTTGACTGTGTGGTTTTGCTGACGTCACGGCAGCGCTCATATAGCATCTGGTAGCACAGCTACCCCCCAAATCTGGCTCCACTATTGGCCTAACGACATGGCGTTTTGGTGACGTCATAAGGTTTGTTTGAAATAAAGCCGTTCTATTGGCTACCCGAACAAAAAGAGGTGTATTTTCTCCCTTAGATATGACCCTACCTTGTTTCCTCTACCGTGGTGGACACACGCCGTGGTATGGAGACGGATACAGGAAAGTATCAAGCAGCCGCTCGCAGATATTCTTCGTACGAGACTCGTTACGATAAAACATGATCGATGGCAGGAAACGAATTGAGGATATACAAGCTCTCATCACGGATTTGAAAGAAATGAGCGGCAAAGGAACAAATTGTAATGTTAGATCTTAACGAGTTGAACATTCGTAAAAACTCTCATCACGGGTTTTGATGAATTAAGCAGCACTTTTAAAATTTGAAATGTTGGGTCATGACGACATGAGGACAGAGGTAAATTTTGTTATACTGGATCGTAACAAATTGAAAGCAAGCGTAAAATCTCTCATCACGGATTTGGTAGAATTGAGCCATGCAGATAAAAATTATAATGTCGGTTCTTGAAAAATTGAGTAACATGCGTGAACACTATTATCGTGGTTATTGAAGATTTGAGGAGGACGCGTAAGAATTGTGATATTAGATATTGGTATATTAAGGAACGAGCGGCATAACTATTTTTGCGTATGTTGACAAATTGAGGAGCGCTGGTATAAACTTTACTGATATGAATGATGAAGAGCTGAGGACTGCAGGTACAAGCCTTTGTGATGAATAAGGTAGAACTGTTGAGCGCAGGTATATACTTTAATAATGAATAATGAAGACCTGAACAGCACAGGCATAAACTTATTGACGAATAACGTCGAACTGAAGAGCAAAGGTGTACGAATTGTTGATGAACAATAGGGAACTGAGGAGAGCGTCAAAGGACGTAACTTTTCGAATTTTTAACTTCGATTTGGAAATTTTTCGCTAGCCAGTGTTTTCTATAAAAAATTATAAAATTAAATAATAGACTCAGTGGGGCACGATAACTCGTACATTCAAGTGAACAAATACAAACATAGGATAATGATACACTAATACTACAGATGTGGTCTTTCAAAAACATTAATTTGAGAGCTTAATTCAATTCTATACTGTTCAGAGGGTGCAGTGTTGAATAAAAACAAACAAACATCGGCATATAAAGATGCCTTATTTCCAATCCAAGCCTGATACATATCGCCTTGTACATATCTGAAACATATCACCAAAATTTAACTAACTCTAAACAACTTTTAACCAACTTTTTAATCAACTTTTTCAACCAACTCTCCTCTCATTTCAACTAACTTTTAACCAAGTTTTTAACCAACTTTCCTCTCATTTCAACCACAGACCCACACACGTACCTTCACTAGACACCATCACCCACTGCTCTGAAAACAACCTATAATGAAAGACTTTCCGAACAGACTCAGGTCGTTCATTTATTCTCCCACGCTCCGTGACGGAAATAGACCTGTTGCTGGAAAATTCACGGCTTGCATCGAAACCGAAAGAAAGTTAAGGGAAGGTTTTAAAACCATTAGCACAGAGCACTCAACGATTCTGACCGTTGGACAGACTTTCCCGAAAGTAAGCTAGTGACGCCATGAATAGATCATTTGACGTGAAGCAGTGACATCGGGAAAGCTCCTTCTCGTTTGATCCTGAATTAGTGCAGCCCTCTTTATTTGAAATAAGAAAACAGGCGAAATGAAAGAAAGGCCGTAAGAAATAAAAAAATCAATCTCTTTAGAGTTGATGAGACCGAGTACACAGATACGCTCACCACACTAAGCTTGAATCACATATACGCTCACCACACTAAGCTTGAATCACAGATACGCTCACCACGCACTTCCGGCTGGCTTCGGACAGACAGACAGACAGACAGACGGACGGGGCTCTTATTATAGTATAGATTAGCTCCGTCGGACTCTTTAATTCCAAATGTCATCAATATTTGTAACGCAAGAAATTCTGTTGGGCTGTTCTTGTCAGAAAAGAGTTCGCTTTCTGGCGTCGTGGCGACGTTGCGATGGTGAGGTAGAGCGTGACGGACGCTTTTGATTGAAGAAGGTGCTTGCTTTTTTTCCCATCTTACACTTTTAAGCAGGATGGAATTGGCTCGATCAAGTTTTTGCTTTGAAAATCATTTCAACGGTAATGTTTTTCTTGCTCATAAAATCTTACAGCTGGAAATATTAGAAACAACATTTTATCTCTGTTGACGACCCAGTGTAACTTTTTCGACGCCTGCTTGCATATTTTTTGCCACACAAGTAATAAAACCGCTTAGGCGGCGAAAAACATACGTGCTCCTGCAAAAAAGTTTGACTGGGGATATATGTGAATGACCTCATGGGGAGAAAATAATTGCCAAAGAATAAGTCCAATCTATGACAGATAACCAGAATTTTCAATTTGTTAGCTTCATATTTTTTCAAATTTCGATCAGCCGTGCGGTCGAGATTTTCTGCTACCAGTTTTATTTTTAATCTTAGGGATTCGCTTTAATTAAGTCACCGAGATAATTCAAACAGAGTATTATTGAATGCGAAGACGAATATAATGAACACAAATGTTATGTATGCAAGTTGAAACATTATGATCGAATGACCTCAGCCAAGAAACCTAAAATTCGTTGATAAAATTTCCATCAACTCCCAAAATTTAAATTCTCTAAAATTCCCATTTACATTCTTTAAAATTTTAAATCCCTTAAAATTTTCATTTAGATGCCCCAAAATTCCTATCTACACTCATCAATAATAATTGAAATAGAACCAATTACAAAATAGTGACATTTTTCCGACAGATGACACAATTTAGGCAGAACTTCTATGATTCGACAAGATATTTATTCCGAAGAACATAAATAAAAATATCGTGAAAGCAGCGAAATCTAGTCCATACTATTCGCTAACTTCAACAGTTTCCAGCCCCAGTCGAATATATCTATCGTACTCTGAACGAGTTCGGGCGAAAAAATACAATGAACAGACGTGGCATTCGCGTAAAGTAGGAATTCTTTCGCTTCGTGCTGAAAGTGACAATTCAAGTCGCGAAATAGAAGCGAGCTTCTCGCTGCATTCCAGGCTCGAGAAGCAGCAAAACAGACAACAGTTTACCGGCGCAGCGGATAAGAGCCTCTGCGCTAGACGCAAGGTTTCATTTTGGTGCCAAGTTAATTATAACTAATTCGGTTATTTTATTAAGCAAAGAAACAGCGCTCTATGTAAACCACGATTAGTACATATTTCCTAGAATGTTTTTATGCACGCTGCTAATTAAATCGATTATTTAATTTAACACAGGGACAGAGTTCTATATATACCCCAGGTAGTAAGTATTTCCTAGGCTGATTGTTTTTTACACGCTAATATAACATAATTTCTGTTATTGACAAGCAGTCATTAAAACGAACAATGACATGACGTCAATAGTTCAACTCGTCATAAGTCGTCAATTAAGACGAAACACAATTCGTCGTAATTCATTGGAGGTGACTTGATAACATGAAAAAACTTCATTAGCTAATAAAACAAAAGCCAAATTTAAATACATGAAAAATTCGTAGGTGGATTATAAGTTGCTATGGTTCGAAGCGAGATTCTTAACGGAGTGAACGAAAGTGCAGGAATGCAAGTTATTTAATTAGGCACTCGGAATTTGTAATGAAATAGTGAAGCATTCATGCGAAAATACCGCTCGAAATTTGTTATGAAATAGTGAAGCATTCATACGAAAATACCGCTCAAACTTTGTTTTGAAATAATGAAGCATTCATACGAAAATACCGCTCGAAATTTGTTATGAAATAGTGAAGCATTCATACGAAAATACCGCTCAAACTTTGTTTTGAAATAATGAAGCATTCAAATAAAAATACCGCTCGAAATTTGTATTGAAAACTGAAGCATTTAAATGAAAATACCAATCGAAATTTATTTGAAATAGTGAAGCATTTCAACGCAAATACCGCATTCATTAGCACGCTTCATAATTAGAGCAATGAAGAAATGCTTCCATTCGTTTGCCTCGCAGTCTTCACAAGGTGGACTAAGGACTAAAACATGCATATTGCGGCAATATTGCTTCATGAAACCTATACCCAAATCACACCTTCAAAGTAGTTACATCAGTACGGGAAAAACTACTTTTAACATTTTAACTAAATTTTTTCAAGCACCCCTCTCGTAAATTCATTTTTATCATTGATTTCTTAATTATGTTCAACGAGCTCAAAAAAGTCATTATTCTAACCCTTCCTCACCACGCACCCCTGCACTCACTCCCACCCTGTCACCACACTGATGCTATACCGTGATAATCACACTCACATCGTGCCACCATTATACCAACTTGGGTAGCATTGACATCACCACCACACCCACACACTACTCTAGTCCCTTGCTCAAGCTGCAAGGCCATTACAAAACTCATATTAAATCATATTTATCAAACTCACACGGCACCATCATCATTACCACTACCACCTCCTACCACTACTACCACTATCCATACCACTACGAACACTGCTCCACCACCATCACCACTACCCTTACCACCACCACCACTGCCCCCCCCCAACCATCACCACTACCACCCCCACAACTACTACCACTATCCATGTCACTACTACCACTGCCCCCACCACCATCACCCCAACACTTACGACCATCACCACCACTCCCCCACCACCATCACCCTATCTTCATTACCACGCTATACCCCATCAACACACCCACAATCTACGCAACACCATCACCAGACACACAGCCAGTCTCATCAATCAATTCACGCAAATTAAAAATTTTTCATTGACGCTACATTACAATCTTCTGGTTGCATCGCAGCCAACTGACGCGACATGGAAAAGACTGACGCAGCCAACTGACGCGACATGGAAATGCAACCCTTCTGGTTGCATCGCAGCCAACTGACGCGACATGGAAATGCAACCCTTCTGGTTGCATCGCAGCCAACTGACGCGACATGGAAATGCAACCCTTCTGGTTGCATCGCAGCCAACTGACGCGACATGGAAAAGAAGGAAGCTCGAGTATTCCATTCCTGCTCCCCTTGGTGTGGGGGAGCTGTGTGCTGGTGCGGGGGAGCTGTGTGGTGGTGTGGGGGAGCTGTGTGGTGGTGTGGGGGAGCTGTGTGGTGGTGTGGGGGAGCTGTGTGCTGGTGTGGGGGAGCTGTGTGCTGGTGTGGGGGGGAGCTGTGTGGTGGTGTGGGGGAGCTGTGTGGTGGTGTGGGGGAGCTGTGTGGTGGTGTGGGGGAGCTGTGTGCTGGTGTGGGGGAGCTGTGTGGTGGTGTGGGGGAGCTGTGTGGTGGTGTGGGGGAGCTGTGTGGTGGTGATGGGGGGAGCTGTGTGGTGGTGTGGGGGAGCTGTGTGGTGGTGTGGGGGAGCTGTGTGGTGGTGTGGGGGAGCTGTGTGCTGGTGTGGGGGAGCTGTGCGCTGGTGTGGGGGAGCTGTGTGATGGTGTGGGGGAGCTGTGTGCTGGTGTGGGTGAGCTGTGTGGTGGTGTGGGGGAGCTGTGTGCTGGTGTGGGGGAGCTGTGTGGTGGTGTGGGTGAGCTGTGTGCTGGTGTGGGGGAGCTGTGTGGTGGTGTGGGGGAGCTGTGTGCTGGTGTGGGGGAGCTGTGTGCTGGTGTGGGGGAGCTGTGTGCTGGTGTGGGGGAGCTGTGTGCTGGTGTGGGGGAGCTGTGTGCAGGTGTGGGGGAGCTGTGTGCTGGTGTGGGGGAACGGTGTGCTGGTGTGGGGGAGCTGTGTGCTGGTGTGGGGAGCTGTGTGCTGGTGTGGGGGAGCGGTGTGCTGGTGTGGGGGAGCTGTGTGCTGGTGTGGGGGAGCGGTGTGCTGGTGTGGGGGAGCTGTGTGCTGGTGTGGGGGAGCTGTGTGGTGGTGTGGGGGAGCTGTGTGCTGGTGTGGGGGAGCTGTGTGCTGGTACGGGGGAGCTGTGTGGTGGTGTGGGGGAGCTGTGTGCTGGTGTGGGGGAGCTGTGTGCTGGTGTGGGGGAGCTGTGTGCTGGTGTGGGGGAACTGTGTGCTGGTGTGGGGGAGCTGTGTGGTGGTGTGGGGGAGCTGTGTGCTGGTGTGGGGGAGCTGTGTGCTGGTGTGGGGGAGCTGTGTTGTGGTGTGGGGGAGCTGTGTGCTGGTGTGGGGGAGCTGTGTGGTGGTGTGGGGGAGCTGTGTGCTTGTGTGGGGGAGCTGTGTGCTGGTGTGGGGAGCTGTGTGCTGGTGTGGGGGAGCGGTGTGCTGGTGTGGGGGAGCTGTGTGGTGGTGGGGAGGGGAGCTGTGTGGTGGTGTGGGGGAGCTGTGTGGTGGTTTGGGGGAGCTGTGTGCTTGTGTGGGGGAGCGGTGTGCTGGTGTGGGGGAGCTGTATGGTGGTATGGGGGAGCTGTGTGCTTGTGTGGGGGAGTGGTGTGATGATGTGGGGGAGTTGTGTGCTGGTGTGGGGGAGCTGTGTGGTAGTGTGGGGGAGCGGTGTGCTGGTGTGGGGGAGCGGTGTGCTGGTGTAGGGGAGCTGTGTGCTGGTGTGGGGGAGCTGTGTGCTGGTGTGGGGGAGCTGTGTGCTGGTGTAGGGGAGCTGTGTGCTGGTGTGGGGGAGCTGTGTGCTGGTGTGGGGGAGCTGTGTGCTGGTGTGGGGGAGCTGTGTGCTGGTGTGAACATGTCAATATACCGTGGAAACATGTTTGCATGCCCTAGAAACATGCCCAGATCCACTTGGAACAGTCCTTCATTCCTAAATGTGGGTATGAACAGTCCCACACGCCCCAAAAGTATGTTTTGTTGGTATTTGGGCATGTTTCCAGGGCATGGGGAGTGTCCCAGTGTATCAAGGGCATGAGGACACAGCAAAGGCATATTGCTAAACATCTTATGAGTATGAAGAATGAATAAAATTGTTCAAATGTATCTGGATGAATGAACCAAATGTCCTGGGCACTTTCAGAAGTACGAGTAAGTAAGTCACTCGTAGTAGTAAGTGAAAAGTGATAGCTGAATAAGGTGAAAGGAACGAATGAAGCATTGGTTGCGTTTGTGCTTGGAAATTGTGATGCGAAAGATTCTTGACTTTGAAGCTTTTCTATAAAAAAATTGATTACTTAATATGGGTAAAAAATAGTTTGCCAGCGCCTGTATTTTGATAATGTGATAAACCTTTTACTTCCAAGTTTTTTCAACAAGAAGTGATTACTTAACAAAGAAAAAATACTTTGACTGCGTCTGTATTTGAAGAGTGCGATAAACTTTTAACTTAGAAACATTTTCTGGGTACATGCATAATTGCATGCACGGTGGAGAGAAGTTAGGTTGTAAAGGAGGAAGTTGAGGAGGGGACTTTAGATTGTGGTAGGGGGCGCAGAAACACAATTTCTGCGGAGTCAAGAGACGAGAAAACTGTAATTTCACGAGAAAATAGATCCGACGGCAAGCTATGCAATACCCTTGGAACAATAAACCTGGGGGGAACCGGAAGAATAAGAGTGTGGAATAAATGCTTTTATTTTTTCGGTGCATTTGCTCAGGCGAACGCAGCTTGTCTTTGTGGTATTTGAGCTCTTTATTCCTAGTGTCTTGCGGATGTATCGACATCAAAGTTCTTTGTTTTGAAGTGAATATCTTACAATTTATTTGCGAGAAAATAGAACGGAGCTTAAAAGTAGGTTGAATGCCAAATGACAGCCATATATGAGAAAAAGTGGAAGTTTAATATTCAACTGAGAATAGCTTCAAAATGTGTTTTCTGGTTTTTATGTATAGTGAAGAGAAACTTTAATCTCCGTGTGAAAAGCCGTGCGTTCGCATCAATCCTTTGTTCTCTTTCTTAAGGAAGGAATTTATTTATTATGCATACTTGATCTCGCTATATAAATAGAAGCCAGCAGGAATAGATGTGTCAGTCGATGAGTCTTTGTATATGTATAAGGTAGTTAAAAAATCAATGGCATAAATGCATTGTATTAAGAATAGAATATAATTTTTTCTTGACAACGTCCGGGTCGATGCCCAGAGAAGAAAAGTATGTTGATAATGGAGAGATTGCCAACATCTGATGTAGGAAAAATTCTCAGTCCTATCCTCCAGTTTCAGGGTATTTTCTTGGTTAGAAAAGTAAGAAATTACAGTTTATTAGTTATTATAGTATACAACATCAATACTTTATTATAAAACACCAGGTGTCTCCTTCAATTTATGAATAAATTAAATCATTTCTTTTTGTACGTAATTTCTCCTATGTTATTACAATGAGAATCTCATCGAACTCGTTCAATTGGTTGGTGCGCGTGTCTGTGCCGCTCACCAGGACGCTCAATGACCGTATCTGTGATACGAGTTTCACCAGTGCACAAGTACAAGAATATTTTGATGGCGGGTACTGTTGGGATGGATATATTTGTTGGGCATCCACGTCTGCAAGATTTATTTAATGGCGGGTACTGTTGGGATGGATATATTTGTTGGGCATCCACGTCTGCAAGATTTATTTAATGGCGGGTACTGTTGGGATGGATATATTTGTTGGGCATCCACGTCTGCAAGATTTGTTTAATGGCGGGTACTGTTGGGATGGATATATTTGTTGGGCATCTACGTCTGCAAGATTTATTCAATGGCGGGTACTGTTGGGATGGATATATTTGTTGGGCATCCACGTCTGCAAGATTTATTCAATGGCGGGTACTGTTGGGATGGATATATTTGTTGGGCATACACGTCTGCAAGATTTATTTAATGGCGGGTACTGTTGGGATGGATATATTTGTTGGGTTTCCACGTCTGCAAGATTTGTTTAATGGCGGGTACTGTTGGGATGGATATATTTGTTGGGCATCCACGTCTGCAAGATTTATTTAATGGCGGGTACTGTTGGGATGGATATATTTGTTGGGCATCCACGTCTGCAAGATTTATTTAATGGCGGGTACTGTTGGGATGGATATATTTGTTGGGCATCCACGTCTGCAAGATTTATTTAATGGCGGGTACTGTTGGGATGGATATATTTGTTGGGCATCCACGTCTACAAGATTTGTTTAATGGCGGGTACTGTTGGGATGGATATATTTGTTGGGCATCCACGTCTGCAAGATTTATTTAATGGCGGGTACTGTTGGGATGGATATATTCGTTGGGCATCCACGTCTGCAAGATTTATTTAATAGCGGGTACTGTTGGGATGGATATATTTGTTGGGCATCCACGTCTGCAAGATTTATTTAATGGCGGGTACTGTTGGGATGGATATATTTGTTGGGCATCCACGTCTGCAAGATTTATTTAATGGCGCGTACTGTTGGGATGGATATATTTGTTGGGCATCCACGTCTGCACGATTTGTTTAATGGCGGGTACTGTTGGGATGGATATATTTGTTGGGCATCCAAGTCTGCAAGATTTTTATTTAATGGCGGGTACTGTTGGGATGGATATATTTGTTGGGCATCCACGTCTGCAAGATTTATTCAATGGCGAGTACTGTTGGGATGGATATATTTGTTGGGCATCCACGTCTGCAAGATTTGTTTAATGGCGGGTACTGTTGGGATGGATATATTTGTTGGGCATCCACGTCTGCAAGATTTATTCAATGGCGGGTACTGTTGGGATGGATATATTTGTTGGGAATCCACGTCTGCAAGATTTATTCAATGGCGGGTACTGTTGGGATGGATATATTTGTTGGGCATCTACGTCTGCAAGATTTATTCAATGGCGGGTACTGTTGGGATGGATATATTTGTTGGGCATCCACGTCTGCAAGATTTATTCAATGGCGGGTACTGTTGGGATGGATATATTTGTTGGGCATACACGTCTGCAAGATTTATTTAATGGCGGGTACTGTTGGGATGGATATATTTGTTAAGCATTCACATCTGAAATATTTATTTAAACAAAATATCGAATCCCGTCATTTTTAACGGCCTGTGTGTTCTAATTTTATATAAATATCTTAAGAATTTCATTAAACCCCCCCAGAATCTAAAATAATTTAAATACTTGGGAAGCATGTAACTACCTAGCCCAATACTACTGTAGATGAAACAAGGTAGGGTCATTTCTATGGGGGAAAATACACCTCCTCATGTTCGGTTAGCTAATTTTCTATTGGCTTTCTTTCAAACAAACTTTACGACGTCACCAAACCGCCATGTCGTTTGGCCAATAGTGAAGATGTGTCGCGAAAACAATGCTGGTTAAGCACGTAACGCATGAGGAATTGCAACCTCCAGAAATAAATATAATGTACACCTTTGTGCTCGCGTGAACTCTACATAAAAGCATGGACAATAAAAGATTAAAGATTCAATTTGGTTTTATTTTTACGAACACGTGGGGTAAATACGAAGACACAAAACATCTCAATGCAATGATTAAAGCACAGGGAAATGAAGTGAAAAATGCGCACAAGTGCACTAATGCAAGATGCTCATGACAATTACCAATGCGAAATTCAACACGACCCAGCATACCAAAAAATAAAACTTCCCCGAGAATATCTCTCGTCAATACTCAAGAGCTGACAACAATTCACAAAAGAATGCACAAATTTATAGGAATCCCTACGCAACACCCATCACAGAACATTGATGACAAGCGTACCGGCCTTCACTGCGCTGCATAGCGTGCCACTTCAACTTCCACTAATACACTTTAAAGCACTGTTTCAAAATACTCGATGCCACAAATTTTCAATTCCTCTGGGATGCGTTGCAGGTGGCACCTAGCATCGGGCCCTGTTCAACTCTTGAAGGGCGCTCGCAATGTTTCTTCGCTTGCGGCCGCTCCAATCGCAGGCGTCGGCCGGTTGCTGAAACGTCGAAGACGCTGTGCCTAGAGCGCTTGTTCGTTGCGCTCACGGCGTTATTGCCCGAACAGCTCAACAATTGTGGAATTTGCGATTTTGACGTTGTTGAAGATTGGCAGCTGTGCGAGTTCCACAATGCAGGCTGGAGTGTTCATGCTGTCTTGAAGTCGACGTAGAACTGACATATTTGTGTTCTCTCAGGAGAACGATTTGACACATTTTTATACGTGCCGGTTATCCTCGACGTTGTTGCGTATCAAGCGGAATTTGATGCCGGTGGTACTTCAGTGTCTGCTGGGTCCGTTGCTAACTTCTGGAGATTCGAAGGAGCACTTTATCGGGGCACTTTCTTGATGTTTTTCTCGAGTAGCAGATCCAACGGGGACCACGGCGGCGGCCGGATCCCCGGAACGTGCACCAAAAAGACCCTCTCTCGTCGTGTAACCTTTGACGTTGCTGAGGCTAGAATCCTCCCAATCCTTGTCCTGAATCCCTTTTTATCCGCGTCGCTTCATTCCTTCTCGAACAATCCCGATTCATCTCCGTCCTTCGCCATCTACAAGTCCGTTCTCCTCTTTGATTGGTGAAGTTTTTCCTTGTCCCTGACGATTCCGTTTCTAATTGGTGCGTTCTCTGACACACCTCCTTGCCTACTCTACTTCTTGATTCTCATTGGTAGAGCAGACGCGGTCGACTCCATGAGCCAGCCCCTACATCCTCGAAGCTAACCCTCGCTTGTTTGAAGTGAGCTCGTACTCACGCCTACTCGTGTGTTGTGTGTGTGAGCTCCCATGTGTTTTGTGTGTGTGTCTTGCGTTGTGTCTGAGATTTGTGTTTGTGTGCAAGACTGTGTGTTTGTGGACGCCTGAACCTTCGCAAGTTTGGACGAAGCGCCGACCGCAGGGTGGCACTTTGATGAATGACATCCTGTTTCAAACACTTGAGAACGCTGCCCAAAGAGCCGACCCTCGACGAGATTCGACACACAACACCTTCCAATGTTTGTAGCCCCGCAGAATGTTTACCCTTCTTTAAAATGTTATAGCTTCACGGAATTTAGCCCCAAAATAAAAATGTGATGTGATTTTGCCAAATATATATGCCTAATATATTCTATTTCACCACAGATGGATTTTGGGGTAGCAGTGATACCAGATGCAATATGAGCGCTGCTATTGGTTCGTTGCCGTGACGTCAGCAAACCCACACAGTCGACAAAAAAAAACGGTTTGACCCTACCTTGCTTCCTCTCCCGTGCCCCATACTCACACTGCACCACCAGAAGTATGGGGTCCGACCGGCCAGTTCCGATGATGTTGGAAGCGGCACACACATATTCCCCGGTCGAGTTGCGCTTCAACTTTTGCAGCACCAGCGAGTTTTGGCTCATGATGATGCCAGCAGACAGGTTGTGGTGCAGTTCTGCTCCCTGTGGTGAGCGTAAAATATTACATATATGCTCCGTGGGGAGCAAAAAATATGCATTGCCCAGTAGTGAGCAAAAAAATTATGTACTGTACGGTGGAGAGCAAAAATTACTATTTAATCCCCAGTGGTGAGCAAAAAATACTATTTATTGTCCAGTGGTGAGCAAAAAATACTATTTATTGTCCAGTGGTGAGCAAAAAATACTATTTATTGTCCAGTGGTGAGCAAAAAATACTATTTACTGCCCTGTGGTGAGAGAAAAATATTATTTACTACCCAGTGGTCAGCAAAAGATATAATGTACTGCTCGGTGGTGACCAAAAATTTCATTTACTCCTATATTTTTCATTTCGTGGAAGATCTTTCACCATCCCGTGATCAAGCCAGCCACACCACCACCCCGTGATCAAGCCAGCCAAACCACCACCCCGTGATCAAGCCAGCCAAACCACCACCCTGTGATCAAGCCAGCCAAACCACCACCCCGTGATCAAGCCAGCCACACCACCACCCCGTGATCAAGCCAGCCACACCACCACCCCGTGATCAAGCCAGCCACACCACCACCCCGTGATCAAGCCAGCCAAACCACCACCCCGTGATCAAGCCAGCCAAACCACCACCCCGTGATCAAGCCAGCCAAACCACCACCCTGTGATCAAGCCAGCCAAACCACCATCCCGTGATCAAGCCAGCCAAACCACCACCTCGTGATCAAGCCAGCCAAACCCCCACCCCGTGATCAAGCCAGCCAAACCCCCACCCCGTGATCAAGCCAGCCAAACCACCACCCCGTGATCAAGCCAGCCAAACCACCACCCCGTGATCAAGCCAGCCAAACCACCACCCCGTGATCAAGCCAGCCACACCACCATCCCGTGATTAAACCAGCGTCGAATGCAGTAAAAATAGGCCTCGAGCTGTAGTATTGGCAGAAAATTTTACAAAGTTAATCCTTTGTGTCATTGGCATAAATGATATTAAATTAGGCCTTGTAACTGCCTAAATAGGCCTAATTTAATATAGTAATTATATTAAATTAGGCTTTAGCAGTATTGGTAACGATTTCATAAAATTTGGTGGTATCGGTATCAAATTGTGTAAAATTAAGCCTTTGCAGCAATGGCAACAAATTTGTTGGGGTTAAAACGCATCACCCACTTTGCTAAAGATTGAAATCAGCAGTGCAAAACTTAGTGAAGTAAATTTCAGTTGGTGATAGCATAACCTTAGACCTCCAGTTAGAGCAGCTGAGAGATTTAGGTCTAGCTGCAGGATAAACCGTTTGGGGTGCTGCTATAGCGTGAGGTCTACCGCCATATATCGCTTACCCAGGTGCAGTTTGAGATGTATAAATTAAGGGCTTATTGTTATTGCATACATACAAATTGCATACATACAAATGATATCCATTAGTAACCTAACCTCACCTCATGCTATATTACTTGCTAGAGGTAGATCTCCTGCTATGGTGTGGTTGACCTAACGCTATAACAGCACCCATTTTGTTGCCCCAAAATAAACCTTGGCAAGGTACGTATTTTTGGCTCGACGGTTCGGGTAATTTGCTCCCAAAACCAACCTTATCAAGTCACAGATTTTGGCTCGATGGTTCGGGCGACTTGTCCCCAAAACAAACCTTGCCAAGTCACAGATTTTAGCTCTATGGCGCGAGCAAGTTGCCCCCTAAATCAACCTCATCAAGTCACAGATTTTGGCCCAATGCGATGGGCAAGTTGCCCCCAAAATCAACCTTGTCAAGCCACAGATTTTGGTCCAGCGCTCGGGACAAGTTGTGATGGAGTTGCGTCTCCCGAGACAAACCAGAGCAAAGTTTCCAGATTGACGGCTGTATTAGTAAACACAGAGGCTTCACTGGCTGCATAATAAGACCGTACCAGATTACAAAACTCCAAGGGAAATGTGATCACATTTCAACCTAAATATTCTGCTGCAAAACAGCGTGAGAACCCGAGGAAATGAAAACATTATAGAGTGAGGCGGTTTTGTTTGACCACACTGAGCACGATGAAATATTTTGTGAAATAGTTTGAGTTTTTATTTTTATTTTTTTTCAAATACTTCAAAATCCGTTGTTGTGGCATATGTCGAGTTTACAGTTGTAACCAAACTTATGAGTTGTCGAGTCATACTAAACTTTTTTTGATCGTACCAAGGTGTAGTCAATGTAGAGCAAGAAATAATTCTTTTTTTAAAATATTTTCATTTACAACACTCATTAAAACTGTAGTAATAAAACTTTGAACAAAACATGGATAATTATATTGTAAGCGGGTTATAACATTATTTATTGTCTTCATAGACGTTAATATATTGACAAATTATAAAAAGCAATTATGAAACATTTCGACCTTTGAATCGCTTTCTTAACTATAATAGCAAGACCCAACAGGAGAATTTAATTATTTAAATGCTATAGCATGAGATCTAACTCGCCATGCAAATTTTATGTTCGTTTCATCTAATTTATTTTGCTCACGGCACTAAACTTTTTTGTGATGGTCATGATATTTTACTCAGCTCAATTTTTGTGACCGACTTTATATTTATATTTAATCTCTCGACAAATTACCCAGTATTTTGTAAGTTATATTTTGGTGAAATTTTTGTATTCTCTCATTATTTTCGGTTTATATTTTAAAATGGGCATGTGAACAACTGTTCATTTTAGAATATTAACGGTGTCTCAATGCTCATACTTTATGTCTCAAAAGACAAAAGGAATAAAGCCTACAACGATGACCCTTCTACCGACCATCCCCATTCTTTCAACACAATCAGATACGTGAAATCGCGTAAACATTCCATTTCCCAGATAAATCTCCCGCATTCTTGCAGACCGCAAGCCGCAAAGTACGTTACCAAATAGCTCTATAAAACAGCACAGTTTTTCTTAGGAGGAAAAATCGCGGAGAAAATCTACGGCAATTCGCATCCTAGTTTGATTTAGCAGCAGCACTGAAGAGAGCGGGAGGAAATTACAGGCGATGGTCACGGCCATTTCCCTTGAAGCTCGTATCCCAGTCACTGAATCGTGCCAATAAATCGAGCAAAGGCAGCCTGTCGTCCCCGTAACGTCCGTAGACAGCAGGACACAACGTCACACGAGTCTGGGTGTCCGGTGTTCACTGAGAATACAACATCCCGCTAGGAAATGCTGAGAAACCCAAGAGAAATTGGCCTTATTGTTACGTATATACACTACGAAAAGAGAAGAATTGGTTTTAATGCTATAAATCTGAGGAAACGCAGAAGAAATTGGTCTTATTGTTACTTATGTACACCAGTAAGCCGGGAAAGAATTAGTCTTAATGCAACGAATCTATGGAAATGCAGGAGAAATTGGCCTCATTGTTAGATACATATATATATAATATAAAATTATATATATGTTTTTTTTATGTTAGGTATGAAAATTGGTCGCAACGGTGCTAATCTGTGCTACAGAAATGGAAAAATCTGGCTTTAAACTTGAGTCCCCACGCAACGTATTTTGACTATGTTTATATGCATAGCTCTAACAGAACTATTAAACCTTTCAAATTGTGCTACCACACTTTGGTAACGGCTGCATTAAGAGATGTTGTGTTAAAAATACTAATGTGGTGGAGCTTGTGCGTGAAAATTGACAATTCTCAATGTGCTTATGAGGGCTTGTGCGTGATTTGTATATGACAACACGGGATTTGATAAAAATTTCAGAATAGGCCACTTAGCTTATTCTCATTGCCGTGTTCTATTCTATTTTAATTTATGTCCGTTAAGATGTTTTGAAATATATGCTTAATGCAAAATTTCAGACGGAAAAATATTTTTAGCCTAGGATTTGGGCTAGGAATAATATTTTTATTTATTATTCCTTGGCAAAATATATTTAGAACTAAATTTTGGCGCTCTACGATTTCAATGCATTCGAATGCACCTGCCAATATCGACTTCGGCTAAAAAAATGTCGCAATTTTAATTTTTTTTCTTGCGAAACCATTTTCTTTAAATTTAACGTTCCACTTTCTTTTAACTGCGAAAAACTCGACTGGAATTGTCAACTGGTCGTCTAATGCAAGATAAATCGCTTGTTTCTGCTCACTTGATTAGAACTCCGTTTTTCCTGAGAAGCGAAGTCGATGCGTCTAAGTTATCCGGCTGCAGCTCCGGTTTGGATCTCCTTTTATTTACGGCTGTTCAAAGATTGCCCAAAAACTCTGGCTAGCACTAACAGAAATTACAAAAACTTGAGCGCTTTTACGAATTTATCCTCCTCGAACGAAAATGAACATATCAGGATCTTCGTCTAAAATAACGGACATTTCGTACCTTATTCATGGAGTTGGAATCGCGACACAAACATACGTTAGAGTTCTCTATTTGAACGACGTGAAGGTATGAGTTTTTGGGAGATTCTTTTATATTCCTTTTTTCTGGGCTATTTGGGGTGGGAAGTCCTAACGAAGAAAAATTTAACCTTTCTTAAATCTGGGTAGAACTTTATTTGAACTCTACTCTATTTGAACGGTATGAAGGTAGAAATTTCGTTGAGTTCCAATTTTTATGGTATTTTTTTCTGTGAGGGATATCCGTACGGAGAAAAATAGAACCCTTCTTAAATACTACTTAAACGAAAATCAGCTCTGCAGAATTTAGCTTGATTCTTAATTTGACTCCTGCGTTTTTAAGATAACCGTTTACCATGTTAACTGCAATGGGTAAAACTGAAGTTCAATATTCCAGTCGAATTTAAAGTCATCTATAGAAACTTATTTTTAAGCAGACAATTTTTTTAAACAATTTAAACCACTTATTCATCACAGCTGATGCGTCAGTAGATTGTTTCTTGAGGCTTTTCTTACCGCTTTCATGGCTCTTTTTGGCGGAGTAAAAAGAAAATTGGTTTGTTTTTATCAGATCCATATCGTATTTTTATGCTGCAATGAAAATATGGTGAAATGAACATTCGAAAACACGCGTTCGAAATTTTGAAAACAACTAACTTTTACTGGATCGTGCTTTCATTTAGCTTTGATTAAGTGTTTGTGAAAATTGAGTTTGTGACAACTGGTCGTTCAGCAGCATTATGAAAATTCCCTCCGTGGACACCGGTGGCTCACGTCGCGACCAGCCTGCGTAATGCTGGGTATGTGAGTTTCCTCTACTTACAAAATATTACTTTAGGCTCGATAAAAACATATTTGCAATGCACTTGGGCGTATTTTTTCGCGTATCTTCGTACGTGTGTTTGCGGTGCGCTTTTTGGGTTGACGTGTATTCATGTTTAAAAAATAACGTGCACACCATTATTCCACCTCATTTTCGAAAACAAATTAGAGAACGTTTAACAAAAACAGGTCTGTAACAGACGCTTCAGAGTATCCTTCTCCAAACCTACAGCAATCGAGCAGCGAAAGGAGAAATATTTCTCACTCTTACCAAGGTATGGCGGCAGGAGCCTCGTATAAGAAAGCTCGTCTGTTTTGAAATTAAGTTCTGCTTCTTACTCAAAGAATGGAGACAAGAGCCGGCGCTGCTATAGCATGAGGTCTACCACGCTATAGCATGAGGTCTACCACGCTATAGCATGAGGTCTACCTCTAGCTAGTACTATAGCGTGAGGTCTACCACGCTATAGCATGAGATCGACCTCTAGCTAGTACTATAGCGTGAGGACTACCACGCTATAGCACGAGATCTACCTCTAGCTAGTACTATAGCGTGAGGTTTACCACACTATAGCATGAGGTCTTCCTCTAGCTAGTTGAGGTAGGCTCTTGGAAATGTAGGATGACATGTTTAATTTTACCATTATTCTTTCAATATGTTGCAATTAGAATGTTCACTTATCTACTTAAGTTATTGGGTGGGCGATATAAGGCGGTAGACCTCACGCTGTAGTAGCAACCAAAAGCCTCGTGTAAGAGCACTCTTCTGTCTTGAAATGAAGTTTGTTTTTGTTTTAGCAGTCAAGACTCTCGTTCTCGTTAGCCAAGACCCGACCTAGTATCGGGTATAAGAATACGACTTGTATAAGAACACTCTTCTTTTTTTAAATAAGTTCGTCTTCGTCAACCAAGACCTGAGCAAGAAGCTGGCACCTCATATTATGGCGGCAGCAGCGCGTGACATAAGATGCTGCTGCCATCGTTTTCGTCAGTCGAGACTTTCGTTTTCGTAAGCTGAGGCTTTCGTTTTCATCTCATCAGTTTAGACTTTCGTTATCGTCAGCCAAGACTTTCGTTTTCGTCGGTCGAGACTTTCATTTTCATCAGTCGAGACCTTCATTTTCATCAGTCGAGACTTTCGTTTTCGTCAGCCGAGACCCGAGCAGGAGGCTGGCACCTCATATCACGGTGTCAGCGGCGCGCGTCAAAAGCCACCGCTGTCATCACCAGCCAGAAGGCCTCAGAGCGTCTCACATCACGAGGAGAAGCGGCAAAACCAGGATGCGAACACGGCTTTGCTAAAAATATTCCCAACAATGAACAAATAAGGGCGGCTGAAATGGATTAGAGCTTGTGCGCCACTCGAGTTAATGGAATAAATTCTTGTGTGCGTACGTAAATCTTGGAGATGTCTACGCCAGAAATGTTATTGAACTTCAGATTAAGGGAAGCTCTCATGAATAAAAGATTACGCTCTGCACAAAAGAGTTTTGTTAGGCAAATCTTAACAGAAGTTTTCGGTAATGCCTCGAAAGTTTCGCAGAATCGTATTACAATAAAAAGAAAAATGGAACAGATTCTGTTTAGAAATCTAGGTTAAATTTATGAAGTTCAACGCACTTTTCTGAAGCTAGATAAGAATCTGAACCTCTTTTACAAAATAGAAACTCCGCCTTTTACAAGCATGGATTAGAACCATAAGAAATTAAAATTGGTCCGTGTGAACTTGAAATTGATCATAATCAAATTTAAATTTATCGTGGGAAAATTATGATTGGTCAATGTTAGAATGAAATTTTGACAATGTTCAAGTAGAACTGAACATTTCATAAAGACTAGCTGAAGCTTTTTGCAACACATGAAGAATTTATGCACGAGGGAATGCGGAATCCCAAGCACAAGGTGCATTGAAACAGTAAGATATGAAAGAAGTTCATGAAACAATATAAAAATTGAAGAAGAAAGTGGTAGGTGCTGCTGAAAAACACAGCAGTAAACCGAAAAAAATTCCTTTCATCTTTCTGTAAATCTTATTTGCTTTTTAAATTTTGATTTACGTTTCTTCTGTTGGATTTGAAAACTCTTTGCTTCTTACAATGATTGCACCACACTGTGTGATGCAGCACTGTGTGAAGCAGCACTGCGTGATGCAGCACTGTGTGGTGCAGCACTGTGTGATGCAGCTGCATTGGCTGGTGATATAGTTATTCATGGACTATACATTACAGTAACTGAATGCATTACAGAAACTTGCTGAACAATTCTCTACCAAAAAATATTAGTACGAAATAATTTGAGCCTCTTAAAAGCTGACACTAATGCTTAGGAATTATTTTTCGGCAAAAATGTACGTATATATATGATTTCATATCTGAGAACTTTTCTTAATTTTAATCCCCATTGGGTTTTGATTTGTATTCAAACTTATTAGCTAAGGGTTATTTTTTTCAGCGATTTCTTTTATCAGGAATTTGTTGATGTTGGAATGGTTGTGTCTTCCCATTGTATATGCGTCAGATAGGCTGTGAATCGAAGTAAATCACGTATTTTTATCTATAGCGTATATGTTTTTTACTATAGAATTTTTTTAGGATTTTTATGTTTTTTAATATATTCCAAGGATATTTTTGTTTGACACATTGAATGCGTACATTTAATCTAACATAAATGAATTGCAAAATGTGACCTCACTTTAATCTTTTCGAAAAATTACCCCCACTTGGAAACACCCATAACTTATGTACTGCCTCCATAACCTATCTATTGACATTTGCATATCTATTGACTTATACACTATTGAGTCGACCAATATCATACATTGACTAATAGATAAGCAATTGTTTTTGCAGGGGTTTTAGTTACTTTTCCTTTCAATTGTTTCTATTGATGACTCTGCATTTTTATTTTAACTAGTCCACCCCCCTTTATTTGAAATAAGAATGAAGGCGAAATGAAAGAAATGCAGTAAGAAATTAAAAAATACAATCTCTCGAGAGTTGATGAGGCTGCGTGAACACGGCCCGTCAAAATATATAGGGCTGGAGCTTATATCACAGATACGCTCATCACACACTGCAGGCTGGCTTCGGACAGACGGACGGACGGACGGACGGACGCAGCTCTTATTATAGTATAGATTCTAGGTTTATTAGCATCATGTTTTCACTAAGTTGCTTGCAACATATTTAGGATGCCCTAGAAGTCGCTGAACGTATTCGGGCCCACAAGTAGCTATACTCAAATGTAACCGTTGTACTACACTTATGAAACAATCTATTTCTGTATCGCTTGTGGTAAATGAAGTGTCGAAAATTGTTTAAATTTTTATTTTCCAAAACGACTTTACAGTTTGCAGCTGATAATGAGCTTCTCGGCTGGAAAACATCCCTTAGCAGTGGTAAGCCTCCGTGTTTGACACCATGCATTCTTCTGAATTACAAGTATTTTTTAGGGAATAAACTATACTCTCGACACTGACCAAACAAGAAAATGAGATGGAGGTACTTTATTTGTGGCTTCGAAATGATTGATGAAACTCGTCCAGTCGACAGCGTCCAGTCCATTTCCATCCCCTCGGTGGAGGGAGGAGGGAACATGATGAAAGCTCGCACCAAATGTGCCGAGCCCTAATGGGGGCATTATCATTAATATCAGACTTCATATATATGCATGCTCCATTAATGGAGGCGTCCCATGCAATGCTCGGCCATCATCACTTAGATTGAATTAAAAATAATCTCCTGCAATCACGACGTCTGGAGCCGGCGGTTGCAGCGCAATCATGATGCACCTGTGATGCTGTAAATCGTTTGGAGTGATTGCAATTTTAGGGTAACTAATGAGTTCTTTACGTTAGAATATCAGTAATTTTTTGGTTGCAATTTTAGGGTAACTCATGTTTTATTTACGTTAGAATATCAGTAATTGTTTGGTTGCAATTTTACTGTAACTTATGAGTTATTTGCGTTAGATTATCAGTGATTTTTTAATTGAAATTTTAGTGTAACTTATGAGTTATTTACGTTAGATTATCAGTGATTTTTTTGGTTGCAATTTTAGGGTAACTTATGAGTTATTTACGTTAGGTTATCATTATTTTATTTTGGCTAGCTCTTCAATTACTATTGTTTGAAATAACGACAATTTTAAGGAAATTCTTGAATTCTCTCCTTCAAGTTAGTATTACTATATATTTTAAAGATAATATACCATTGAAGATTGGGTGCTAGAAAAACGCATTGCATTTTATGTATTGAACCTACTTTCTAGAGCTCGTAAGTGCCAAACGAAGTGCGACCAACGCTTTCGTGTTGAAAATATGCGTCATGGTCAGAAGCACATGAACTGATAGTTTATTGAGGTAAAAAATAGTGCATTAATGCATTAATGAGGCACACGCTTCAGTGAAGTTCTCCTAATAATCTTTAACGAAATTTACAAAACAATTTATAGAAATTAACATGAACTTGGTCGCTGACTTAGCTATTTTGAGGGAAATTTTTTTGCAACAAAATGTAGTGAGCAAAAAAGACGTTCAGTAGCGTGTGAAAAAGAAGTACGCGTACGTTTTGTGAACAAATTTTCATTTACTCATTTCTTACAATAGGGATATTATACATAGTAGTCCACCCTCCTTCAAATGCAAGAAGAAAAAGGGCGAAATGAAAGATGGGCGTAAGAAATAAAAAAATTCCATCTCTCGAGAGTTGATGAGGCCGAGTGCACACGGCCCGTCAAAAATGTACAACAATGTTCGACAAATCACATGACACACGTTGCTATTTCCTAAGAATTCACGTGATATTCATTCCTACTCGAATCTGATGGATTAATGCACTGGAAATTGTGGAGTTGATGGAGCTTGTATCACAGATACGCTCATCACACACTGCAGGCTGGCTTCGGACAGACAGACAGACGCGGCTCTTGTTATAGTATAGACTGCGTCAAAACTGGCCTGTACGCACAAATATCATGCATTAACATGACCATTAGCATGAAATTAACAAACTTCATTTCTACTCAGACGCAACTCAACTCAGATAACGACCACTGCTTCAACACAATGTGAAGAAAATAAATAAAACAAAATGAGTGTTATTGATGAAAAAATCTCCATCGAAATATCACCTCACGAAAATCATAGCTAAATTCAAGACTCCCATCTCACATTTTGCGCGGATGCAAACTGACATTTTGTGCGGAGCAGCCGTCGGATGCAGGGCTTAAAGAGGTCGTTAGGGCGTTGTTGAAGCAAGCATTACTGGTGCGGAATGTTCGGAGAGCTCATCAAGAAGCGCATGTCGAGTGGAGCACACAATCTCCATATTTTGGCCATGCATAAGCATGAGAGCGTTAGCGGAGACACTGCAATAAAGGGATCGCTCTCTCACAATCACCAAACGCTCTAACCACCACCGCCACCAAACTCTCTCACCACCACCAAATGCTCTCACCACCAAACGCTCTCTCACCACCACCGCCACCAAACTCTCTCACCACCACCAAATGCTCTCACCATCACCAAACGTTCTCTCACCACCACCGCCACCAAACTCTCTCACCACCACCAAATGCTCTCACCACCAAACGCTCTCACCACCACCGCCACCAAACTCTCTCACCACCACCAAATGCTCTCACCATCACCAAACGTTCTCTCACCACCACCGCCACCAAACTCTCTCACCACCACCAAATGCTCTCACCACCAAACGCTTTCTCACCACCAAACGCACTCTCACCACCACCGCCACTAAACTCTCTCACCACCACCAAATGCTCTCACCATCACCAAACGTTCTCTCACCACCACCGCCACCAAACTCTCTCACCACCACCAAATGCTCCCAGCATCACCAAACGCTCTCTCACCACCACCGCCACCAAACTCTGTGTCTTCCAAGGGCGCCGCGCGATTTCAATGGTTGGTTCCCCGAGCGAGCGAGCGCTATCGCTTTGCGTATTTGCATTCAATATAAGTGGATTCGTGCAAGGCTCAGAGACACCTCACTTGAATTCCTTGCCAGCGAACACGAGTGTAAAGTCAACATTCGTCGCAGACATTAGCTCCTATCTCGGCATAGCAAGCAGCTGCGAACCTCACACGCAATAATGAACTAAATGTGCTGGTGCCGTGGTTTTGGGTCTTGTTCTTCTCGGCGACTCAGAAACGCAGATGATAACTCACACACGGTGCTTTCGCTATGATGGTGATTAGACTAAATGAGAATATAGCGAGGTAATTTTAATAGAACTTGATTTCAAGATTCGCAGTGGCTCAGAAATATAGATAGCAACTCACACTGGTTTCACCGCCCATGATGGTGTGGAAGCTAAATGCGAATATTTCAATGTTATTTCAACAAAATTTGATTTTCATATCCGGGGCATATAGCTGGAAGCATCATAAGTCGGTACTGCATCCGGTGGCGATGAGGAAATTCAGTCATGAATGCAGTAACACAAAACAATTAATGTTGGCTTCACCCGCCAACTCATGTTGCCGCTCCTTAGTACCGCGGTGGCCTAATGTGTTCAGAGACGGGCATTAAGAGTAATTAAAAATTTAAATGAAGAAGAAAGTGGTTACTGCAAACGAAATCTAACGAATGGAAAAAATGGGGTACAATGAGATTTTCAAAAACTCATTATTATTTATTTAAAACTCATTTTGTGTCCCCTTGGCAACTCCTGTTAGTTGGCAACGTAGTTGCTACAAGCAGAGACCAACGACCCAAATTAATCGGGGATGATATTTTATCTTGAAGCCCTCGTTATGTGTCTAGTTGAGTATGTTGTTTGTTTAACTTCTAAGCTCGGTTAATTAAGCCTACTTACCCAGTCTAACTTTTTCGCCGGAGTATGCATGTTTTTCGCCGATTTAATTACTTGGGCGGTGAAAAACATTCATGCGGCGAAAAAGTTAGACTGGGTAGTTATCATATATAGAGAAGGGACTTGCGCAGCGAAGACGCAAAAGCTGCTTGAAAATTAAGAATTTGACCTTTACTCACGTAAGTTATTTCAGGTATATATTTTCCCCGAATAAATAAGCTAAATAATAATGTCGGCTGGGAAATCCAGTGAAAATTTCTTAAAGAGCTTTGCAAAGAACGCACTTTTAATTTCGACGCAGCTACAGCGAAAGAATAAATAGTGAATAAATAATGTCTCCGACATTTGTTCATTATATTTTGCTGTAAAAAACACCCCCAGTCCATGACAGACGCTGAAAGAAGTTCGTGTTTCAAAGTGTTGAAATAATTTTCTTTAGAGATCTTCACCGAGAAATAAGCCTGCTCTGTTTAAAAAATGCTGCTTTTGAATTCATCGATCGATAATTTCAGACGTTTTAATTACATGAAAAATGTGAATAGAGGAAACCATTGCATTTGTGAACTAAAAATTGACGTACAATTACGGTAACAAGTTGTCGCAGATCATCACAAGTCAACTCTCAAAGTTTCCGAGCCGAAAGATAAGTGACATTAATCTAGGGTAAATCATTTCTTCTTTGACCTCCGAGCCCAAAGATAAGTGCCCATAACCTAGGGTAAATGGTTTCTTCTTTCACCTCCGAGCCCAAAGATAAGTGCCGATAAAGTACGGTAAAAAAAATTCTTCTTTGATTATAATCTGACGATTGCGTCTGACTTCCCCAGTTCAGCAAAGCCCCACAAAAACTGACGCAAGATTTCAAACTTAAGCAACAGTCTGGGAAGCACTGCCTTCCGCAACAACAATGGTCCAGAAGTGAGGCGATGCAGCGTCTGGTCTGTTTTTTTATCAAATAAACGTGGCGGCAATGTTGGGGCTTGTCTGCACAGCCTCGGTCTGTGAGTGGCAGCACGACAGTCGCTGTGCGCTGAACGTTCGTAATCTCCGTTACATTCACTAAACCGTCAGTGTCCTTCAAAACACTCACTATTCTTCAACATATTCACTATCCTTCGTTACATTCACTAAATAGTCCGTATTCTTTAAAACAGTCAATATCCTTCAACTTATTAACTCTCCTTCGTTTTATTCACTAAGCCGTCAGTTTCCTTCAAAACAACCACTATTCTTCAACATATTTACTCACCTTCGTTACATTCACTAAATTGTCAGTGTTCTTCAAAACAGTCACTATCCTTGCTTCGTTACATTCACTATCCTTCCTTGCTTAATGCACTGAGTGTTTCAAACTCAGCACAAAACGCTGCTTTTTCACCGAGAATTCTTGGCAATCGTCCCAAAAAAATTTAGAATTTCCAAACAATAAAGAGGGATTAATAATAAAAGGGAAAAGTTGTCACTATGTTACTCTCGTAACTAGTCTGCACTGTCTCTATAAGAATTTCAATCTTTATTGTTTCTGTCCGAGCTTAAAGACGAAAGTCTGCTGTTGGTTGTTTTATTTCTTTACAGCAGTGAGCTTAAATTAGTATTTTTACTAATTTAGTACATATAGGGAATTTTCATTTTTTATAATAATACAAGAAAGTTAGTATATGTGCTAATTTAGCATATATATGATGTTTTATTTCTTCATAGCAATGCGCTTGAATTAGTACGTGTACTAATTTAATATACACACCAAAGCAGGTATACATTATAACTCCACTTACTCTACTCACCACTAAAGCAGGTAAATTCCTTTGACGATGTTTCTGATCGCCAAACTGCATGACAGTTTAAAAGAATGCGCATACAATCCATTTATTGTTCACCTTGTAGCATCTGAGAAATGAAGTCTATGGATCGTGTACGTTGCTAAAGCTATACTGCCGAGTCATGATCAATGAAAATATACTAGTCCACCTCCCCCTCCCCTATATTTGAACTGAAAAAGAGGGCGAAATGAGATAAAGGCCGTAAGAAATAAAAAAATACAATCTCTCGAGAGTTGATGAGGCCGCGTGAACACGGCCCGTCAAAATATATAGGGCTGGAGCTTGTATCACAGATACGCTCGTCACACACTGCAGACTGGCTTCGGACAGACCGACGGACGGACGCGCTCTTATTATAGTATAGATTGCTTAACAAAGCCGTCAGTTCGTAGAAACGTCACAAAGCCATTCCCAACACCCGTATTGCAGTTCAATCAAAAATGTCAATTAAACGCACAACTGCAGTGTATGTGAACAAGCGCTCTCCGATGCACCACTCACCGTCCTTTGGAGTTTTTGTACGCTTCGTAAATGATGCTTTTATTCCGTACTTCCATCTTGTATTTCGTAAATGATGCTTTTATTCCGTACTTCCATCTTGTATTTCGTAAATGATGCTTGTAGTTCGTACACCCATTTTGTAATTCGTAAATGATGCTTGTAGTTCGTACATCCATTCTGTATTTCGTAAATGATGCTCTGAGCGAGTGTGTGCCAGATATGACCGGACGCAGCAGAGCTCGCTTTGCTTCACGGCTGGGGAGTCTAAAGATGACTTTTCAACATCATTTCGACAATTTCTATTTTCTATTTTGAAACTTATTATACTTATTCTTGATGCGCTTGTGTTCAATCATAGCAAATAAAAAAATTGTGGTCCAACTGAGTTTGGAAATTTTAGTTTCTAATTCGAAACAAATTCTAATTTTGATACGTTTGCGTGTGATCACAGTCAATAGAAAATTTCATGGTTGACAGAGTAAGCTAATTTTAATTTTCCATTCAAGTTGAATTTGTTGCCTGCAAAGCACAAAGAACAACGTGTGTTTTTCCCTACTCAATCATTTCACAATGTGAGTTCATAGAGGGCCAATTACTTTGGTGTTTGTGGTAAAAACTAAACATTTCAACTTTTGTAAGTGAAATTAGTATATGTAAAATACACTTTAAATTGAGTCTAAATCATCAAAATCTTTTCATTTAATAAATAAATGACTGCTGAAATATATTACGCAGCATATGAGTGAGTTTCTGTTTATTTATATATGCATTTTATTCCATGAAAAATTGTGTATTCCTGAAGGATTTCGACTACTTTTTCCCCTAAAAAGTTGTCAGATTTGTCATAAAACTTTGATCTCGCTGATTCGATTTGATTTGAATTTTAAACCAGAAATTAGAGTTGCCGGAATATTTCATTAGATTTTAGCAATAAAAAAGCCAGGCTGGCAACACACGAATCAAAAGGCAGGAGAAAAAAATAATCAAGTTTAGTTCACACGGATGAAAAAAGAATCAAGTTATTTTGTAGGGAGGAAAAAAGTTAACTCTACTGAAAACTACTGAGAAGAAACTTATATTTACGAGGAATAAGAGTAACCTGCCAAAGAAAAATGAAAAAATCGAAAACATTTTAAAAATTCGATGGGAAATTGGAGTATTTACGGCGATCCCAGTGTTACATTTTACAATACACTAAAAAAAGAATGTTAAGCGCTACAGCGATTTCAAAATTCATATCCCGAGCATGTTTCTTCGAACACAAGCATACAAATAAGGTAAATCAGAAGAAAAAACTGTTATTATAGTAAAATACTAACATTCTAATGGTACATTGAATTTTCAAAAACTTTATAAGACTTTAAGTACAAAATACAGTGAGAGATTTATTGAAATTCCGAGAAAGCTGGTACTCAGAAAAATAAACTAACCTACTAAAAGTGAAGTTTTACGTTATTTGCTTTGATATGTTGGTGAACTTGGATTTATAACGTTTGGTTATGTTGTTTTGAAACAGCAGGTCGATGTAATTGAAACAGTAAATCCTAAACTAAGGGGATTTGCTTTTTGTCGATGGATTTTTTTTGTGAGTGGTTTGCTTTCTGTCGATGTAATCTTTTTGTGTGTGTGGTTTGCTTTCTGTCGATGTAATCTTTTTGTATGCGTGGTTTGCTTTTTGTAGATGGAATCTTTCTGTGAGTGTGGTTTGCTTTCTGTCGATGCAACCATATTGTGTGCGTGGTTTGCTTTCTTTCGATGTAATCTTTTTGTGAGTGTGGTTTGCTTTTTGTAGATGTAATCTTATTGTGTGCGTGGTTTGCTTTCTGTCGATGTAATCTTTTTGTGAGTGTGGTTTGCTTTCTGTCGATGCAATCTTATTGTGTGTGTGGCTTGCTTCTGTCGACGTAATCGATCACCACACGCGCACAAAAGCGGTTATGCCAATGCCCGGCCTGAATAGAACGAGGCATATCCATGGCTTCTTCCTCCGGTCGCACGCGCCCAACTTTCACGAGACGAGAAACGGGAATAATTTTCAGCGTCAAGAGTTGAGAAGAGAGGGATAAACTGGAGCACTGAACTTCAAGGTTCCCTTCCATCCTAGGCTTCTGGTTTCGAATCAGCTTCGTAAAGACTTTCCTGTGGGTCTCTAGATTGAGCAATTTGTATCACCGGAGTTCATTCTTCTGAAAGGATTCTTTAGAAAGAATGGCTTGCCCAGTTTTCTGAAATCTCATTTCAACATTTTCAAATAAACGTGTTGAGAAATTTTTAGCAGCAGTACTAGCATTAGTAGCGGCAAAACGATTTCCACTCTAACACCCTCGGTTGCAAGCGTTAAAGAAATTTACAACTGCACCACTTTCCACAAAAACTTTCGAAGTCATATGAGAGGAATGCTGTTTTCAATTTGCATGCACAATTTTTGTCTCAACGGCCGATACCTGAATGCGATGCGAACCTCTTTGTAAGGCAAATTTAACAGAGTTCGATTTGCATGCCGGTATGTGGGAATGACTGCCTGTGCTCTAGCGTGTGTAGGGGCCGAGCATTGAACAGGAAGGGGAAATAATTTCATTTGTTCCTCACATTCAGTCTCTATGGAAAAAAACATTAGCTTTATATTCCTTAACACAAGTCATTTTGAGAGATGAAATAAAAAGCCAACAATTTTTCGAAAAAAAATGTATTTAATGTTAACAACATACACCAGAATAATGGCACTTTCTCCAACGCTCATATCATGTTTCAAATTAATGCATTGTTACCTAACCTGTAAGTTTTTTACTTAATGGTTGTTTGGTAAATGCACCTGCATTTTTCATTTAACTCTCCTTCATCGTTATGATGATGAGGATATCAATGAAAAATTCAAATTTTCCTTGTTTTTTTTCCGGAAACATTTTTAAATGTTCCCTGTTTTTTATTTCGACGTTGAGAACATCTTTTGAGTTGAACTACCCTTCTGCAAGTTTTTGTGAATGAACTTGAGGGCTTAATTGTATTATTCTCGGGTCTAATCTTTTCTTCCTGCCCTTTATCTCTGGCATAATTGAAGATGCAGTTACTAGATGAAGGTAAAGTTACAAGAACGCCTCTGGCATAATTGAAGCTGAAGTTACGAGATGAAGGTAAATTTACAAGAACGCCTCTGGCATAATTGAAGCTGAATTTACGAGATGAAGGTAAAGTTACAAGAACGCCTTCGCAATACTTGAAGCTGAAGTTACGAGGCCACCTGTGGCATAATTGATGGTAAAGTTGCGAGAACGACTTTTTACTCGAGCGAGCGAGAGCAAAATGCGGATTCAAAAAGTTCGGAACGTGATCAGGCCTCAGCTGGATGAGGGCCAGGAAATATCGCAGCGCATAACTCTGCAGGATGAGGAGGAAGGTTTTTTTCCCCTCCGCAGGTCTGCAGTTTGTCTTAACCACTTTCAAGACTTCTAAAGTCTGTCTACACGTTGACTACGCGTGCGGTGTTGCTGCGGCTGCTCTCTAAAAACCAACTCTACTGCTCGAATACATTTTTATACTTTCTAAAAAGAGGGAAACGTATAATTGCAGATGATATTTTACCTCGTACACTTAAGGTAAAGAAGAGAAAACGTATAATTGCAGATGATATTTTACCTCGTACACTAAAGTTAAAGAAGAGAAAACGTATAATTGCAGATGATATTTTACCTCGTACACTAAAGTTAAAGAAGAGAAAACGTATAATTGCAGATGATATTTTACCTCGTACACTAAAGTTAAAGAAGAGAAAACGTATAATTGCAGATGATATTTTACCTCGTACACTAAAGTTAAAGAAGACAAAACGTATAATTGCAGATGATATTTTACCTCGTACACTAAAGTTAAAGAAGAGAAAACGTATAATTGCAGATGATATTTTACATGGTACACTAAAGTTAAAGAAGAGAAAACGTATAATTGCAGATGATATTTTACCTCGTACACTAAAGTTAAAGAAGAGAAAACGTATAATTGCAGATGATATTTTACCTCGTACACTTAAGGTAAAGAAGAGAAAACGTATAATTGCAGATTATATTTTACCTCGTACACTTAAGGTAAAGAAGAGAAAACGTATAATTGCAGATGATATTTTACCTCGTACACTAAAGTTAAAGAAGAGAAAACGTATAATTGCAGATGATATTTCACCTCGTACACTAAAGTTAAAGAAGAGAAAACGTATAATTGCAGATGATATTTTACCTCGTACACTAAAGTTGAAGAAGAGAAAACGTATAATTGCAGATGATATTTTACCTCGTACACTAAAGTTAAAGAAGAGAAAACGTATAATTGCAGATGATATTTTACCTCGTACACTAAAGTTAAAGAAGAGAAAACGTATAATTGCAGATGATATTTTACCTCGTACACTAAAGTTAAAGAAGAGAAAACGTATAATTGCAGATGATATTTTACCTCGTACACTAAAGTTAAAGAAGAGAAAACGTATAATTGCAGATGATATTTTACATGGTACACTAAAGTTAAAGAAGAGAAAACGTATAATTGCAGATGATATTTTACCTCGTACACTAAAGTTAAAGAAGAGAAAACGTATAATTGCAGATGATATTTTACCTCGTACACTAAAGTTAAAGAAGAGAAAACGTATAATTGCAGATGATAGCCTATTAAAAAGAAGTGAAATATTTAAGATGCTATTCATCTATACAGCCGCGTAAATGAGCAAGTTGCCGAATGGGACACATATGTTCCGCTGCGTAGTCAACGTGTTAAACAAAAAACCCTTTGTACACTAAAGTCCATTTAAAAAGGTGAAGTAGTAGAAATGATATTCATCTGTACCGCACCGTAAATTAGCAATTTAGCATGTGGACACACGTGCGTCAAAACGTCGTGAATGTGTTACTGCGTCGAGTTCATCACAAACCAAGTGACCTAAAAACGTCAATTTAACACACCGCCTAATAAACGCACCAGTTCTATTTTAAGACTTTGAACGTTATTTGCTTTAACGGAAGTTCAATATTCAACACAATTTCAAAGTCATTTGTAGCATGCAATTCTGAAAATAGCAAACATGTATTCCATCGTACCTTAATTTTGCTTTCATTTAGTATTCATGAAAATTGGGTTGGTGACTACTGGTCGGTCAGCAGCGTTATGGAAATCCTCTCCGTGGCTACCGGTGTCGCACATTACGGCCACGGTGTTAACGAAAAATATCATTTTTAACAAAGTACAACCACTCAGTTTGGCACTACATAGAATTAACAACACCCTGCTTTAAAAAAGGTTAGATTCGAACAGTTTTTGGCACCTATTCCAAAAATAAAAGTTTCAAACTATTCACAAGGCCTCTCGAAACAAGAGCGTTACGGTCTAAATATTCTTGAGATATGATGCCCTAGAATTCGCTGAACTTATTATTCATAAAAGTACCCAGTCTAACTTTTTCGACGCCTGCTTGTTTTTCGCCACCCAAGCAACTAAATTGCTTGGGCGGTGAAAAACATGCATGCTCCAGCGAAAAAGTTAGACTGGGTAGCTGTATTCACATGTGTTCGTCGTACTTTACTTAAGAAACAATATAATACCGGATCTCTTGCGGTAAATAAATTGTTTAAATTATTATACAAATTCTTTAAATTCTGTAATAAATCAGCATCGTACCAAAAATTATCCACTCGGCAGTCCCATGCTCATTTGAATACTAATTAAGGCATAGAAACTCAAGGCAATTCTACGGTTTCATGTTTAAAATCTTTAAATTCTTCAATAAATCAATATTGCACTAATATTTATGGGCGCGGCAGTCACAGGCTCATTTAAATACTAATTAAGGCAGAAAAACCCACGGCAACTCTACGGTTCCACTTTCGGTGACCACACAAAGAGCTCATTAGCGAAGAGGTGCATTATAAAGCCCCTTCCTTAGTACACGCCTCTCTGGCCTGCTTTACTCGCCAATGCTAATTCCTACCAAGACTGGGCCACAAGTCTCTCCTGTTCGTAATCGGCTGTGGGGGACGATGATGTTAAATAAAAGTCTTCGGTAATCGTCTGTGGGAGACGATGATGTATCTTGAAAGTCTTCAGTAATCGGCAGTGAGACGATGGTGAAAAGTTAAAGTTTTCAGCAACCGTCAGTGAGGGACCATAATGAAAATTATAAGCCTCCAGTTAATAGCAAGTGACGCTAACTTTGTGAGTTTGTGATCATTTAAGAATTGAAATATAACGCAAAGGCTGACGTCATTGAAATCAACGAAGGAAATTGCATCAGTACATATAAAGATATATCCAACTCCTGAGACTGTGGGGGAAAATATGCGCAAATAGGCCCGTAAAAATTATGTTAGCAATATTTGATGAGCTAAAATATCTTCAAATAAACATTCAATTCCAGCAGAACCAAAATTAGAAACGCTTGCATATTTATCAATGTTTCTTGAAGGAATTTACTTTTATAAATTATTTTCGTGAAATTCAAAAACCTAATGTGAACTCAATGTATTGCAACCAACGATAACACTTTCAATGGCTTTTTTGAATGCTTTATGACCATCAGAATGTCAGTAAACCCCATTCTGTTGTAGCCTTGTGCAAGCGAACGATTGCTGCAGAAAGTGAAATATGCGGTTTTGAATAAAATGGCTGATTATTACTACACCTTGCATTTAAAACTTCGACAGCGGCAGCTAAAATTCAACACCAAACTCAAATTTAAAGCCAATTGTAGTAAACTATTTGGAAAATACAAAAAAAGAACTGGATCGTGCCTTCATTTAGCTTTGATTAAGTATTTATGAAAATTGAGTTTGCGAGTCCTCGTCAGTCAGCAGCATTATGAAAACTATCTCCGTGTACCACAGGTGGCGCACGTCGCAGTCAAAGTGTTAAAAACTATAATAAATAAAAAATCTTCACCGCCGCTTTAAGATTACCGGCCCAGTATTATTTTTAAATTGAAACTAACTTTTTCGCACAAGGCTCGTTTGATATAAGCATGCAGGAAGGGTGGCAGATACGCTAGAATCCTCACTAAACCAAAGGCAGGTATTCTGCAGACACAGCGCGCCGGTAGTTCACGCAGCGAGCAATGTGCGCAATTGAAGCCAAAGCTCCAGCACTGAACACAGCAACTACCACGCGTCTAACTCAATGAGTAAAATACCTGAACACTTTAGACTCACAGAAGAACACGGAATAGTGACGCTTCGCAAACGTGAGGTTCGAAAGAGATTTAGAAAATACGGCATTGCGCTCAATCGTCGTCCGAATATTGCCGAGCTGGACAGATGCAATAAACGAGAACGGATGAGCTGTGCTTTCAAATACTAAATTAAATGAGCTTTTTTTATTTTAAAGTGTCGGATGACTGCAACAAACGTTATAGTTCAATTGAATGTACCTCCTTAAACAATTTGTAAGGCTTATTTAGAGATTACCGAGAGCCAGCTAAGGCTCGAAGCGTGCATGGGAATGTGTTCCCTGGATGTGAACAGCCATAAATTTCTCGTTTTATTCGGTAAGTAGAGCGCATTCTCCGTAAAACTATTAAGTATTGTCTGTGAAATAACTTCTTATAACAATATGTTCTCTAAAAAAATGGGTAATATATCTGTATATTTCAGAACAGTAGAAATGCTGATTAATTAATACTGATTCGAATTTATCTCCAATTATTTTTTGGGTTATCTCAATGGTAAAATCAATCTACCACCACGTTCCCGCACGAAACAGGCTGCTGTATTTCGTTCTATATTGTCCTTCAAATGCCGTACTGATTACCTTTCCTACCACTAGTTCTCAATCTTAACAATATGGCATCACCTTTCCTACCATTAGCTCTCCTAATTATATCCTTTCCTACCATTAACTCGCAGTCCTAACCATATCCTTTCCTACCATTAGCTCGCAGTCCTAACCATATCCTTTCCTACCATTAACTCTCAGTCCTAACCATATCCTTTCCTATCATTAACTCTCAGTCCTAACCATATCCTTTCCTATCATTAGCTCTCAGTCCTAACCACACCCTTTCCTACCATTAGGCCTCAGTTCTAACCATATCCTTCCCTACCATTAGCTCTCAGTCCCAACCAAATCCTTTCCTCCCATTAACTCTTAGTCCTAGCCATATCCTTTCCTACCATTAACTCTTGGTCCTAGCCATATCCTTTCCTACTATTAGCTCTTAGTCCTAGGCATATCCTTTCCTACCATTAGCTCTCAGTCCCAACCAAATCCTTTCCTCCCATTAACTCTTAGTCCTAGCCATATCCTTTCCTACCATTAACTCTTAGTCCTAGCCATATCCTTTCCTACCATTAACTCTTAGTCCTAGCCATATCCTTTCCTACCATTAACTCATAGTCCTAGCCATATCCTTTCCTACCATTAGCTCTTAGTCCTAGCCATATCCTTTCCTACCATTAACTCATAGTCCTAGCCATATCCTTTCCTACCATTAACTCTTAGTCCTAGGTATATCCTTTCCTACCATTAGCTCTTAGTCCTAGCCATATCCTTTCCTACCATTAGCTCTTAGTCCTAGCCATATCCTTTCCTACCATTAACTCATAGTCCTAGCCATATCCTTTCCTACCATTAACTCATAGTCCTAGCCATATCCTTTCCTACCATTAACTCTTAGTCCTAGCCATATCCTTTCCTACCATTAACTCATAGTCCTAGCCATATCCTTTCCTACCATTAACTCATAGTCCTAGCCATATCCTTTCCTACCATTAACTCATAGTCCTAGCCATATCCTTTCCTACCATTAACTCTTAGTCCTAGCCATATCCTTTCCTACCATTAACTCTTAGTCCTAGGCATATCCTTTCCTACTATTAGCTCTCAGTCTTAGCAATATGGCGTCGCCTTCCCTGCCATTAGCGCTGAGTCGTTGCATTTTACCGGGCAAGTTCGTAAAGAGTAGCTGAGTGTGGACATCATGGATTCAATGCAGCAGCTGCGCAATAATTCGACGATATCTGTAAAGGTTTAGCGTTCTGTAAACACTGGAGCAGCAGTGCAACGGTCAGTCAGTTCCAGGGCGAGTTTTCGAATGGCATTGTTCGGAATATTGACGCTTCGCAAACGTGAGGTTCGGAAGAGGTTTAGAAAATACGGCATCGCGCTCAATTGTCGTCCGAATATTGCCGAGCTGGACGGATGCAATAAACGAGAACGGATGAGCCGTGCAATAAAATGCTGAATTGTGTGCGATGTGAATTTAAGAGCTGCGTTGATTAAATATTTGTATAATCTTTCACTTAGCATTGGGTCAATGAGTAGTTGGGTAATTAGTTACTAAAAGCATATTAGTGTAATTAAAAAAGTATGTTGGTGAAAGTAAAATTTAAGTGGAGGTAAAAAAGAGAATATTAGCTAGTTATATGAAGCAAGGTTTTTTATTTTGGATATATATGCATGTTAACTTGTGTTCTTTACAGGTGAAATTATATCGCAGTAAATAATAAGAATATTCGGATTTACAACTGTCCTTACAACTTGTCACTTTAAGGGCCACTAAAATACTCGTAAAAGTGTTATAGAGAGCCAGTTAAAGTACACAAATAGAAACTATAACTCAACTGGGATCCATGGCATCAACGAAAGCATTTTAACACATTAGAGGAGAAATTATTATTAGAAGAAAAATTGGAACAAAGAAAGCGTATTTACCACGTTGGTAAACATGGGAGCGGTCAAGAGAGGATCGTAAAGGCCTCTTTAACTTCATGAGTTTGCTTTATAAAAAGGATACTCGTACACTAGACACACCCGTACACTAGATACACTCGTATGCTTGATACACTCGTATGCTAGATACACTCGTGTACCAGGTATACTCGTATACCAGACACACTCGTACACTAGATACACTCGTATCCTAGATAATATACTCGTATACCAGATACACTCGTACACTAGATACACTCGTATCCTAGATAATATACTCGTGTACCAGATACACTCGTTTACAAGGTAAGCTCGTATACCAGATGCACTTTCTAAAACGATCATGGCTTGCTTTTATATTTTTTCCTAGTCAGCATTATTGTTGCGTTTGAGTTCACACAGTTTTTGTAGCGTTCTTGAACGCACGTGTTCATGCATCTTCAGATTTAAGTTTTGAGTTGAGCTCTTAAGACAATATATTCAAGTCATGTTACAAGTTACTGCAGCTCGATGAGTGAACAGAAAATTATTTGGGCTAACCTGATTTATGAAAATTACGGTTGGCCTTTAATCTTAAGCCGAATTACACTGGGCAGGAAGACCATCATATATTACTGAGGAACGTAGCGTAACAGATAATGATGTGATGGTACGTCATTGTGGATGTTCTATTTGAAGTAAATGTAATTGAATGGAGCATGAGTTTGGTTGTTGAGCGTTTTAGGACAGTATAGACAACCGTATTTTACAGAAAGCTGGTCCCACAAACTCCATGAACTCTGGGACCAGGAATTTGAATGAATGATGAAACAACAGCTAAAGGTATTTGTATCAGAGGCCTGTTGAAAAAATAAGGAACAAAAATTGAGTGAGGCTAATAAAAAGCTTTTTATTCATCATGAGACCCTCCTTAGATTGTGGTGGTTCGCTTGGGTTACTTTTGGTGAGTCTTTTCACGAAAAGAAGTGGGGAATTTCCCTTTAAAAAATCTAAGAGGCACTCAGAAAAATCGCTTTCAAGTTTTAGTGTATTATTGCTCTACTCTAGTATACACTCGTATACTAGATACACTCGTATACCAGACACACTCGTATACCAGACACACTCGTAAACCAGATACACTCGTACACTAGATACACTCGTATACCAGATTCGCTCGTATACCAGATACCCTCGTATACTAGATACCCTCGTACACTACATACACTATTTATAATACGGCATACAATATTTTTTGCGTATACTACGCCACTATTTTGCGATTATGTAAAAGTTAAGGAATCTGACATTTCTCACTGCAAAGTTGCGGAACTAATCTCGCGATGGGCGTACCGTACATTATCAGCAGGTCAGAAGTAGGACAATTTTTCTTGCAGGATTTGCAAATGAGATCGTGTCACGCCACCTCAATTGTATCGAATGATCCAGTAATATTTGGCTCACTTGTGTCGAATGGTACAGTAATGTTTGGCTCACTTGTGTCAAATGATTCAGTAATGTTTGGCTCACTTGTATCGAATGATCCAGTAATATTTGGCTGACTTGTGTCAAATGGTCCAGCAAATTTGGCTGACTTGTGCCAAATGGTCCAGTAATATTTGGCTCACTTATGTCAAATGGCCCAGTAATATTTGGCTCACCTGTGTCGAATGATCCTGTAATATTTGACTCACTTGTATCGAATGATCCTGTAATATTTGACTCACTTGTATCGAATGATCCAGTAATATTTGGCTGACTTGTGTCAAATGGTTCAGTAAGATTTGGCTGACTTGTGTCAAATGGTCCAGTAATATTTGGCTGACTTGTGTCGAATGGTCCAGTAATATTTGGCTGACTTGTGTCAAATGGTCCAGTAATATTTGGCTGACTTGTGTCACATGGTCCAGTAATATCTGGACTCATCGAAGACGCCAGCGCTCGAACGTCACGCAGGTCAGAATAAAGGTTGCCAGAGAACATTTACAATAAAGGTTGCCAGAGAACATTTGCACGACGGAGAAATGCGTTCATTTGAAAAATGGAACAGTTTGTTTTCTCTAGATTGCGAAATTCAAAAGAAAGTGAGAGCGACGTGAATGTAAATTTATGTTGTTCCATCTTTCTTGAAGTCTATTTGTGAATCTGCAGTACATTTGAAAATATGTTGTTCATTTTGACCGGCTAAGAGTAGATAGTCGGGGCTTGTCGCGGATTTAAGCTCCAAAATAACTAAACATACGCACTTATCCATCTGATAAAATGCAGGTGCTCCATCTAACTTGGTGAACTTTGCAGACACATACTTCCTTATAACTGTTAAATGATGCAGTAGGTCTATCGAGTGACTCTTTTGTTGTAAATTTCTACTTCACCTCACCATTCAAGTGAGCTGAGATAATTCATGTTGTTTGCCCACGGAAAGGATCCAAACTTACTTTGGATATTAAAATAAATGAGTAGCACTTCCGTAAGTGAATCTGCTATCGGATGGATCCACTGCCATCCATCACACAGAATGTCACAACCTTAAGTTCCTGAAGTTGACTGATGAGGAAGACGGACGAAAAAGACAGACGGCGCAGAAACCAGTGTTCTATTGTTCATAACCCAATTCACCGGCTGCACTTACGGTAACAGGTTCAAAGAAAAAATAGATTTTCTGCATCGCGAGCTGCAAAAATATATGTTAGTGGTTTGCTTTCTGCATATTCGAATTATAAATTCAGGCTGATAATGACCCTGGAGGTCGAAACGTTCTAGAAATTTTTTTTGATTGACTTTACGAAATAAATAACGATCTCATTTAAGACGCGTATCTTGTCACTTTAATTTATAATGAGCGATAAAAAGTTTTACTCGCTGGTGTTGTGAAGGCACGTCAGTTGTCTTATGGTCACTGCGCACGAAAAAAGAAAAGGGAAATGAATTTTTCTAGCATGAATATTACGAAAAGTTGCATTGTGTCTGAAGCCACTGCTATCATCATTTAATGTTAGGCGATTTCGTATCATTACATATTTATAGGCCTTTAGGCCACATTTTGGCCTTGAAGCTCGGGCGTGACTAGGGGCCTGGGGAACCCCTATCATGTAGTTTCCCTGTCAAGTATCATATCAACGATGCTCAGCCACCCTCTACTAAAAAGAGGAAAAGGCTCGGTATATATAAATGCATATTTATAGCTGGGCCTAGAGGAGTTCTTCAGGAAAAGAGGTAGATAGAATGTGCCTTGCCAATTCCTCCGGCAATAATAGACAGTGTGGCTCAAGGGAAACTCACCCAGTCTAACTTTTTCGCCGCCTGCATGCATGTTTTACGCGGCCTAAGTGATTTAATCACTTAAACAGCTGAGGCGGCGAAAAAATGCATGCAGGCGGCAAAAAAAGTTGGCCGCCACACGTGTAACACAATGATCAGTGTACTGATCCCAAATGTAACACAATGATCAGTGTGCTGACCCCAAGTGTAACACAATGATCAGTGTGCTGACCCCAAGTGTAACGCAATGATCAGTGTACTGATCCCAAGTGTAACACAGTGATCAGTGTACTGATCACATGTGTGACACAATGATCAGTGTACTGATCCCAAGTGTAACACAGTGATCAGTGTACTGATCACATGTGTAACACAATGATCAGTGTACTGATCACATGTGTAACACAATGATCAGTGTACTGATCACATGTGTAACACAATGATCAGTGTACTGATCCCAAGTGTAACACAATGATCAGTGTACTGATCTCATGTGTAACACAATGATCAGTGTACTGATCCCAAGTGTAACACAATGATCAGTTTACTGATCACATGTGCAACACAATGATCAGTGTACTGATCACATGTGTAACACAATGATCAGTGTACTGATCACATGTGTAACACAATGATCAGTGTACTGATCCCAAGTGTAACACAATGATCAGTGTACTGATCACATGTGTAACACAATGATCAGTGTACTGATCACATGTGTAACACAATGATCAGTGTACTGATCTCATGTGTAACACAATGATCAGTTTACTGATCACATGTGCAACACAATGATCAGTGTACTGATCACATGTGTAACACAATGATCAGTGTACTTATCACATGTGTAACACAATGATCAGTGTACTGATCACATGTGTAACACAATGATCAGTGTACTTATCACATGTGTAACACAATGATCAGTGTACTGATCACATGTGTAACACAATGATCAGTGTACTGATCACAAGTGTAACACAATAATTAGTGTACTGATCACATGTGTAACACAATGATCAGTGTACTGATCACATGTGTAACACAATGATCAGTGTACTGATCACATGTGTAACACAATGATCAGTGTACTTATCACATGTGTAACACAATAATCAGTGTACTGATCACATGTGTAACACAATGATCACTGTACTGATCACAAGTGTAACACAATAATTAGTGTACTGATCACATGTGTAACACAATGATCAGTGTACTGATCTCATGTGTAACACAATGATCAGTGTACTGATCTCATGTGTAACACAATGATCAGTGTACTGATCTCATGTGTAACACAATGATCAGTGTACTGATCTCATGTGTAACACAATGATCAGTTTACTGATCACATGTGCATCACAATGATCAGTGTACTGATCACAAGTGTAACACAATAATTAGTGTACTGATCACATGTGTAACACAATGATCAGTGTACTGATCTCATGTGTAACACAATGATCAGTTTACTGATCACATGTGCAACACAATGATCAGTGTGCTGATCACAAGTGTAACACAATAATTAGTGTACTGATCACATGTGTAACACAATGATCAGTGTACTGATCTCATGTGTAACACAATGATCAGTGTACTGATCACATGTGTAACACAATGATCAGTGTACTGATCACAAGTGTAACACAATAATTAGTGTACTGATCACATGTGTAACACAATGATCAGTGTACTGATCACATGTGTAACACAATGATCAGCGTACTGATCACATGTGTAACACAATGATCAGTGTGCTGATCACATGTGTAACACAATGATCAGTGTACTGATCACATGTGTAACACAATGATCAGTGTACTGATCACAAGTGTAACACAATAATTAGTGTACTGATCACATGTGTAACACAATGATCAGTGTACTGATCACATGTGTAACACAATGATCAGCGTACTGATCACATGTGTAACACAATGATCAGTGTACTGATCACATGTGTAACACCATCTGGTAAGCACAGTGTTCATACAGAGACCCCCTGACCAGCGCACGATACAATGACTACCATGAAACGTATAAGTACAATGTTCTATGTAATCCTGGCAAGGGCACAGTGTAGATGTGCTTAAATTGCGCCCCACAGTGTAAATGTACCACAGTGTAGATGTACCACAGTGTAGACGTACCACAGTGTAGATGTACCACAGTGTTGATGTACCACAGTGTAAATGTACCACAGTGTAGATGTACTGCCATTGCGCCCCAGAGTGTAAATGTACCACAGTGTAGATGTACCACAGTGTAAATGTACCACAGTGTAGATGTACTGACATTGCGCCCCACGGTGTAGATGTACCACAGTGTAGATATACCACAGTGTTGATGTACCACAGTGTAGATGTACCACAGTGTAGATGTACTGACATTGCACCCTACAGTGTAGATGTACCACAGTGTAGATGTACCACAGTGTAGAAGTACCACAGTGTAGATATACCACAGTGTAGAAGTACCACAGTGTAGAAGTACCACAGTGTAGAAGTACCACAGTGTAGAAGTACCACAGTGTAGAAGTACCACAGTGTAGAAGTACCACAGTGTAGAAGTACCACAGTGTAGAAGTACCACAGTGTAGAAGTACCTCAGTGTAGAAGTACCACAGTGTAGAAGTACTCACATTATGCCACCACGAGAGCCGGTCGGTGGCCGGACTGGCCTGCACGGAACACTCGAAGTAAACATCGGCCCCCTCCTTGATGTCGCTCAGGTCCATATTCTGGCCCGCCTCGACCCGAAGACGCGGAACATCTGCGCGAAAGGAAACTTCGTTTGCGTTTTGCAATTCACGAGGGCAATGCTCCGAAATTCTTCAAAAAATGAACGAAAGTACAGTGACGTCCACCTAGAGATTTCCTCGCTGTTAGATCCACACAGAAGGATTTTAGAGAATAAAGTCGAGGCATTTTTTGGCGAGCGCAATGCATTTGGACGGAGGCTTCCCACCTCTGGGCAGTTCAATGCGATCCCGGAAAATATTTCGACGGAAGATATTTCAAGCGGGGCTGTTTGGGTGCAGAAATAAATTGGGAGAGCGTTGCTGTAAAATCCTGGGGCGATCTTATTCGTGTCAAGAAATTTCATTCTGAATGTGTTTTTGTGCGTCTTAGACCATTGAATGGCATGCACTCCAAACAAATGACCGGCCCTCGGAGGCTTAGAAATGCTGATGGTGCATGTTGGGGCCACTTCTCTGAGGTAATGCAAACTTAAACTCTAAATAATGGAGGCCGCCCCGGCTACAACAATAAAGATGTTTTTGAAGAGAATATGCGTAAGGGTGTCTGATTTAAAATTATTTCCGACCAGCGATGGTGTAATGCCAGTTTAAACTGGAAACGATGGATCCCAAAACGGCTTATTTAACTAAGACGTTTTAGAAATGCCTAAAGAATTTTCGAATTTTAGGCGCAATGTTATATTCTAGGCAAGTTTTAGGCATTGTCCTATTTAAAGAGGACAGTAGATACCATCAGCAGACATCAAGAAATTGATGACTATGCCGGAAAAATTTAAACACACTAAAGAGTTTTAGTCTTCCTCTTAAGATAAAGTTATTTATTTAGCATGGTAAGGGAGCTAATAGATCTTGTGCTGCAAAGTTTTAGATAAAATCCAGAGGGTAGAGAGTATAAAAAAAAATTTATACACTCTTAAAGATTACAGGCGTTATATTGTTGATATTTTCATCAAAAAGTGTTTAGGTATAGTAAGGATAGCCAAGAATTTTCTATTTTACTAATAACTGTAGAAGTATAAAATTCAAATGTAAAATGTCCCGAAAAATTTAAGTGACAAATCTTGGCCTTAGAATATCTTTGCCTTGGAATTTACAACCGTTATCTCCAGGTATCGGGTCGAAACAATAATTATTGATAAATTTAAACAATTGAAAAACCAATAACCTATTCATTATTTGACAACACATTTATGCAGTTGTTAATTCAGAAAAGACGCATTACATTTAGTCTCGGTTGCTTCAAACAAAAACAGAAAAGTTTGATTTATTAGTTAACACTCACACGTTAAAACTTCGAGGCGAGCGCTTAAGTTCCAGAACACGAAGGAAAAACATACACTCTGTTATTTGTGCGGAGTCTCTCGCATGAGGCCACCAGGGCTCACGATTGTTCTATACATCGATAGCGAATAAAAAGACTTCAAATTGATGGCGCACGTGACAGCCAACCGACGGAGTGTCTTTTTCCGCAGAGTAATTTGCGCAAATAAATAAGCCCTCGTGTCGAACCTATCAGGCATCTCACGAAAACTTCCTACAGAGGCTCTTCTTTTCCACTGAAATTTAATTAGATTCTTGTAGTGAAGAATGAGTGTCAATACCAATGCATCTGGCTTGGCTATTTTATAATGAATTTATAAATAATTGGATTCCTGCGGTGAAGAATGAGTGTCTATACCAATGCATCTGGCTTGATTATTTTATAATGAATTTATAAATAATTGGATTTCTGCGGTGAAGAATGAGTGTCTATACCAATGCGTCTGGCTTGGTTATTTTATAATGAATTTATAAATAATTGGATTCCTGCGGTGAAGAATGAGTGTCTATACCAATGCATCTGGCTTGGTTATTTTATAATAAATTCATAAATAATTGGATTCCTTCGGTGAAGAATGAGTGTCTGTACCAATGCGTCTGGCTTGGTTATTTTATAATAAATTCATAAATAATTGGATTCCTGCGGTGAAGAATGAGTGTCTATACCAATGCATCTGGCTTGGTTATTTTATAATAAATTCATAAATAATTGGATTCCTGCAGTGAAGAATGAGTGTCTATACCAATGCATCTGGCTTGGTTATTTTATAATAAATTCATAAATAATTGGATTCCTGCGGTGAAGAATGAGTGTCTATACCAATGCATCTGGCTTGGTTATTTTATAATAAATTCATAAATAATTGGATTCCTGCAGTGAAGAATGAGTGTCTATACCAATGCATCTGGCTTGGTTATTTTAATAGTTTCGACTCCTTTGTTCCATTATGCGGCTGAAATTAAGTGCGGACTACAAACTTTGAGCAGCACGAACCAAGACGCTCAGTGTGTATGTGCAGCACAAGCACATGAGGTTTGTGGAAGTTTCTGAACGCAACTCTCAAAATTTGTGACGGCTAACTTGCAGTAACATTCAAAGTTAAGAACGGGCTCTAGTTCTGAGGCAGAAACATTCAAGGTACTCTCACTAAAAATTAAGCTCAAGACAGAAATATTCAAGGTACTCTCACTGAAAATTAAGCTCAAGACAGAAATATTCAAGGTACTCTCACTGAAAATTAAGCTCAAGACAGAAATATTCAAGGTACTCTCACTAAAAATTAAGCTCAAGACAGAAATATTCAAGGTACTCTCACTGAAAATTAAGCTCAAGGCAGAAATATTCAAGGTACTCTCAATGAAAATTAAGCTCAAGGCAGAAATATTCAAGGTACTCTCACTGAAAATTAAGCTCAAGGCAGAAATATTCAAGGTACTCTCACTGAAAATTAAGCTCAAGGCAGAAATATTCAAGGTACTCTCACTGAAAATTAAGCTCAAGTTGCGGAAGAAATGAGCTGCTCTTGTGGGGCTTCGATTTTCTGCTTTGAATTTACCTACTGCATTACGAAGGAGGTTGCATCAATCTGTGATGAATTTCAACATGGAAATTCGTATAATTTTTACCACAATTGGTGCTCTAGTTGTAAAGTTCTTAAGTTTACCTCAATTTATGAGAATGACATTGAATCATTTTTACAACTGAGCTTGATTCAAATTTAAAATAAAAGGTATAAGTAGGGATAATAACTTTTGTCAGTGTAGATTTTATAAGATGATGTCCTGATACTTTACTTTTACTTCTTTACACTTTTATAAGATGATGTACTGATGATGAGAATAAAATTAAAATTAGTGTCTAAAACATTGCCCGATTCAAATTAGAAATAAATAGGTGTGATTGGAGATAACTTTTAACAGTGCAAACTAATACCTGCACAAAATGATTACGTTTCGGCCAAGACAGCATCCCTAAGCTCAGCGATGCTGCCTCGTTTGTATTGCAATGACGAAAAAGGCAAAAATAGACAAAATACTCAAGTTGAATTTCCAGTTAAATGAGTTACGGTTAAATTAGAAACTGACTCCTAATAATAGACATTACTTCTTTTTTATTCCAGCTCTGATGCACACGCCAGACAAATACTAAGTTGGAAACCCAGGTAAATGAGTTACCGTCAACAAGTTGGAATCCCAGGTAAATAAGTTACCGTCAACAAGTTGGAATCCCACGTAAATAAGTTACCGTCAACTAGAGACAGACTCACAATGGACAGTGATGGTGCCCCCGTCCTCCAACATAGACAGCGGCAGACGGGAGTTCTCCACCCGACAGGACACTTGCGTGCCTTCGTCAGCCAGGTTCGGCACCACCGTCAGCGTCGACTGGCTGATGTTGCCTTCCGCGAAGTTCTGCTCAGGGTCAGTTGGAACATGGGTCAATTCAATGGGGTCAATATGATAGGGTCAATACGATAGATACATGGGTCAATACAATAGATGCACGGTTCAATACAATAGATACACGGGTCAATACGATAGATACATGAGTCAATACAAGAGATGCACGGGTCAATACGATAGATACTTGGGTCACTACAATAGATACACGGGTCAATACGAAAGATACATGAGTCAATACAATAGATGCACGGGTCAATACGATAGATACTTGGGTCAATGCAATAGATACACGGGTCAATACAATAGGTGTTAATATTCTTTTAATTTTTACACCATGAATTCATGAAATATTTTCAATTTATTGCGAAATTTTGCACATTTCACCAACATAACGCGGATTTACAAGCTGAACAGTTTGAAATCTGGAATCGTTGCGCGTTACTTGAAAGTGATATTCCTTCCATCGCTTCAGCGGTCCTATTGCTAAATAATTACCTGTAGCAAAAATATTGAGTGTTGAACATTCACTTTGATTTAGGCTTTGCCAATGCTGCTTCCGCCAAAATTGTGATGCCAAAAAAATGGAAGTAATAGAAAATATGATTTTTAGAATTATGGGTTCTTGAAAATGATATCATTCTCAACGTACGTTCGATAAAAATAACCGAAAACGTTATTTACTGATGAATGTACTACATAAAATATTTTCGTTATGAGTATAAAGATTCGAGGTGTATCCCCACTTGGACAAAACTCAATAGAACGAACTTTGGCCCTCGCAAAATCCGCAACCTGAAACAAAATCCGCAACCTGAAACAAAATCCGCTATCTGAAACAAAATCCGCAACCTGAAACCAAATCCGCAGCCTGAAACAAAATCCGCTACCTGAAACAAAATCCGCAACCTGAAACAAAATCCGCTACCTGAAACAAAATCCGCAACCTGAAACAAAATCCGCAACCTGAAACAAAATCCGCAACCTGAAACAAAATCCGCAACCTGAAACAAAATATCGGCGGATGAAGACTGACGAACGATCGGACATGCAGGACTGAATATTGAGAGTGAAATCTGCGCTGTGCAGAGCAGTGCTCTGGGAATACTCAGACGGTCGTACGAATGAAAGAAAGCTCCGCAGGGAAATAAGGACTCGGGGGGTGAGACGTCAAGGCAGATAGATTTGCAAAGCATGCTCTCCGTATCGAGGTCACCGATGGTTCATTTAGTTTCACTTTAGATTGAGAGCACCGATGTTTCATTTACTTTTATTTTAGATTTACAGCATCGATGTTTCGTTTAGTTTTATTTTAGATTGACGGCACCAATGTTTCATTTAGTTATATTTTAGATACCTTAAACTCGTACTTATGTATGTGAATGACATGATGTTAGGAATGTTACGAGTATTCATTTAAAAATGAATGGCGAGCTGGATGGGAGGAGTGAACTTGCTTCTTCGAGCACGACTAAAGAATCTGATGTGGATCCCATAAAGCTTGAGAGAGCGTGGGCAAAATAATGTGAGAGTACACAATGCTATGCAACTATACATAGCATACTTCGTATTCTACTCACTGATAACACATTGCACATACTGACGACACAGTATATACGCTGAAGATACACTGAACACACACTGACCAACACAATCGTGGGAAAGCGATGATATGAAACAAATACGAGCATACTACCGAGTATAATTTACGAGTAACGAACAAATGATGAGTAATCCGAATCATTAAATTGTACTTTTCTACGCACGCTCATCGAATAAAACCTCAGTTTCGTTACTAGCACGATCTCATGAGTGCACTTTACAGTTTTCACACGCTCCAAATGTCGCTATACAAGTGTGCACGTATTGTAGGTTGTAGTTGAAGTGAAGTGCCGCCTTGTTCACTACTTCTTCCTCTCAATGGTGCTGGGCTGGGCCAGTGCTCGTCATAACCGTGTGGTTAAAGGACCCGGCCTTTCGAGGGTTCAAATCCAGTCGCTGTGTGGCGACTTTCTCCGTTGGGTATAGGGGAAAAACTCAAAGCACAATTCCACACTCTACCCAGGTGTCTGAAATGGGTACCGGTCTGAAATGGGTACTTGACCGGGGGAAACCGTCATGGCGTCCTGGTGTTAGTTATAAGGCATTTGAAAAACCAATTTACAAGGTGATATGTATCAGGGTTGATAATACATCCTTAGATACCGATGTTTCTTATTTAAATGCTGGGGTCATTTCAAGGTCTGCTGCTACGACTTCCGACGCTGCTCTCGTTGGTTCTTTCCTCAGTAGGTTTCCTGCACGTACTGATGAGAGGGTAAACGTTATTCCGGAAGAATTAGAGCGTTGTGCAGGCTTAATTGGTGCGTTTTGCCTTAAGGACCGACCCCCTTTATGGGCTCGAGTGGGGTGTTGGAGTTTGTTGCTCGAAGATTGAAACGCTGTTCATGCTCCTCTGCGCATAATTGCGGGAACCATGATTCCGTGGTGCATATTGTTGCGTGGAAGTACCCGGGGTAATATACCATAACTGTAGATCCCACTCACTCGCTGAGTATGCCGTCACGTCCCGCCATCTTGTTACCGGCTTTTGACGGCTACCTGTGTCGCAGTCACGTTTGGTGTGTTGGGCATGGTAGAGGAAACAAGGTAGGGTCATTTCTATGGGGAAAAATACACCTCTTCGTGTCCGGCTAGCCAATAGAAAGGCGTCATTTCGAACTCATTGGATGATGTCACCATAACGACATGTTGTTCGGCAAATAGCGATGATTGATTTGGGTCAAGCAGTGTTGACAGATGCAACATGAGCGCTGCTATTGGTTCGTTGCCGTGACGTCACCAGACCCACACAGTCGACGATAAAAAGACTGGATTGACCCTACCTTGTTTCTTCACCTGTGGTCCTGGGTCTGGTGGTTTTGATGTTTGGTATCCGGCACACTGGCGTGCAATGCGGCACCCACAAAAAATAAATTAAATATTGCCTCTCGATCGTGCCACTAGCCAAAGACCCCGTTCTGTTCTAGAGCTCCTCATATATTCTCTTGGCTTGCTTTCTTCTAGAAGTTTCGCAAGTTTTCTCTCTTGTGCTGGTACGTCGTTCTCTGATTGGTCTAACCCCTGCACGTAACTGTCACGCCATCTTCGCGGGAACTTTCCATCTCCTTATTGGCTCTCGCTGGGAGGCCTCTACTCCTGTTCCCGTCGACTTTGTATCACTCACGAGGAATTCTGACCGGTACTAAGGTTAGCTTTCCCACGCTGGTCTCACTTTTGTTTAGAGTTCGCGTAGGCTATGTGCGACCGTTACAAATTCCGAGAGCGTCCAGGTTATTGTGCAAGGGAAACCCGATGTGTTACCAGAATTTCGGCAAACAAAATATAAGACATTCTACGAACTACCCGTTCACGTCACAGTTTCTCGCTCTTTTCACATTATTAAAATATCTATTTCTACCTGCATCTCTACACAACACAACACAACACAGCACAACGCAACACGACACACAACACAACAACACACAACACACACAACACACAACACAACACTCACCTTATGCGAGACCCGCACATGCCGCAGCGGCGAGCGCTCCAGCAGTACGTGGTTCCAGCGCCAGGAGACGGAGGCGGGAGGACGGGAACCGGCCCCCTCACACACCAGCTCTGCCTGCACGCCCTCTTGCAGCGGCCCCTCCAGCCCCTCCAGCGTGGCGGTGAGGGGCGGCACTGAGGGGCAGGTCGCGGGAATGATGGGGTAACATCGGCCTTCTATGTCAGGAATGGTTGGGTAACATCGCACTTCAATGTCGTGTAGTATCGGGATGAAGTTGCGCTCTAAAATGAGGGAATGGTGGGGTGAATCGTCTTCCGAAATCGTGAAATGGTGGGGTAAATTATCATCTAAAATCGTGGAATGATGGGGTAAAATAGTTCTCTGAAATCGTGGAGTGATGGGGTGAAAGCGTCCTTTTAAATAGTGAAATGATGGGGTGAAATCGTCCTTTTAAATCGTGAAATGATGGATTGAAATCGTCCCTTTAAATCATAAAATGGTGGGGTGAACGGATTCTTTAAAATCGTGAAATGATGGGGTGAAGTGGTTCTCAACATCGGGAGAGCGAAGTATCGCAAAATGATGGAGTGAAATCATCCTCCAAAAGCGTGTAGTATCGGCATGAAATTATCCTTTCAAATCGTGTAGGGCGAGGGATCATAAAATGCTAAGGAAAAATCCTCCTCTAAAATAATTGAGTCTCTTTTTGAATTTGCTAGATCTGTGTTGTAAAAAAGGGCTTGGGGTTAAAATTTTCTGATCATTCGAGGCGAGGTGTGAGTATCTGTGATACAAGGTTCAATTTCCCTTTAAATGATCATCTACATAGATATTGCCTCCAAAAATACACATAAACAAAATATCCGCTAATCCGTTTTTCGAACATACTTGTGAATGATAAATGGGTTGGCAAGTTTGAGGTTGAGAGCTCCTTCGACATGCAGTTCCAATATTTATTGAAGACAAATGGTCTGTAAATTTAGACCAGAAGGTAGTGAAATAAGGTGCTTAAATTAATTCCCTGGTAGAGTGGTTAGTTAAGTCTATTTGTTTTATTTTAGTGAGAATCATTACTTTTGACGATTTTTTTGAAAGACAAAACAGCACGTGGCGGCCTTTGGATAAAAATATATTTATATAACAGAAATAGATCATAAAAATAGCATAAATGCAAGGATCTGAACATCGACCTTTCAGGGGTATGAAGCCGAGAAAAAAATTGCTTATAAGTGTTCTGAAGTATTGTTCCTCAAACAAAATTTTTTCGGACATAAAGTTTCAACTTTATGCATCATTTAGGGCATTATTAGGGTGAAATCAATCTGCCGGTGAAAATTCAACAAGTAAAATTGGAATTTATTAAAAAAGAGGTAAATACATATTCGTTATCATTTTTCTACTTCACTTTACGTAAAATCATCAGAGCTAATGACATTACGTCTCGCATGTACACTAACACAGAATGTTATATAATTTACGGAAATATTTACGGAAGGCAAAGAGTATTCATAACTGGCATCACAAATTTTAGAGTGGACGTACCTTAAACAAAATAAATTACGGAAAACAAAACTCCTTCGGAGAATGAGTACCTTTTCCCATCAAACAAAAAATACTTTGATAATCATTTTATGCAACAAAAGATATTTGATTATTTCCACCTTGATCCTGGAGATCAAATTTCATTTAAAAAATACTCAACCTTAAATTTTTTGGTAAAAATTTTGCCGCAAAGTGGAGATGAAAAACACACATACCAACAGCTCTAAAAACTACGAAATTTTATTTTTAAATCTAATCCCCTTCAAAGTCCTTCCAGTCCGCCTGATGATTCTCTCCATTGGGAAAAGGGAGAACTCAGCCACAATTCCCCACTTTGCCCAGGTGTCAGAAATGGGTACCGGCTTGAGCGAGGGTAACCGTCATTGCGTCCTGGTGTTAGTTATAAGGCATTTGAAAAACCAATGTACTAGATGGTATGTATCAGGCTTTAGTGGAATAAAACATCCTTTCTTTTCTTTCTTTCTTTCCGCTAGTCCATAGGGCTGGTAGCTGCACTCAAATACGTCCATTGTACTAGACTTAAGATACAGTCTATTGTTGTAGCACTTGTGGCAAATGAATTGTTTAAAGGGCTAAATTAATTTAAACACGAAACTTTCTTGCTAAATAAACGGCCCAATCTCTTTCCATCGTCGTAATCTGAGGTTTAAATATCGGTACCGAGCTTTCCTTTGCATGGCAGTCGTGGGTCCAAAAATGACAGGGGATCTCTCCCCTTTCTGGCAATCAGAGCACCAAAAATGGGAAGCGAGTACTCCCTTTTATGGCCACCATAAGTTCAACGGTGGGATTGCAAGCTCTCCATTTTATGGCGATCAGAGGAACGAAAATTGGAAGTGAGAACTTCCTTTTGTGACAATGGAAGCCCAAAAATGTATATTGAGCTTTCCATTTTAGGGCAATCAGCAGCTCAAAAACGGGAAGCCCCTGACTAGGCTTTATACGTCAAAGAATGCCTCATGAAACTGCCTGTGCTAGCAATGACTTGAAAAATAGCCAGCTTTCTGCATGAACCGATACATTTAAACAATTCAATCAGTTTAAACATTTATTTACCCCAAGTGATACAGAGGTAGAATGTTTCTTAAGTCTAGTACAATGGTCAAACTAGAGTATAGCTCCCTGTGGGCCCGAAGAAGTTCAGCGACTTCTAGGGCATCCAACCATCACGTTATTCTAAGATATACAATAATGTCAAACCTAATTCACTCAATCTAGTTTCACATCAAACTGACCAATGAGATAATTAACTCGATATTTGATGCCTAATTTTAAAATATAGTTCATATGGACTAGATTTAACAGTATATTCGATAAACGATTTAAGAGCAGACTGAAGATCGGCGATATTAACCATGGCAAATTACATTATTAGGAACAATCATGTAGGGGACAGAATTGGACTTGGTGATCTTACACGCATTCGCTTGCTCGTGCAAATCAGTTGTAGTTGTTTTTCTTATACTCAGTTTAACAAAGCTGTTCTAAATTCAACTTCACAGCGCTGTTAATAAGTAGATCACTAAGAATACAAACCTATTGACGTCGTCCACTCAGGGGCAGTCGGTTCCATTCCTTGATTTATATCATTTGTATTTCTTCAAATTGTATTTTGTAATTCATCCACATACCGTTATGCAAAAGGTGCGGGATTCCAATCGGTTCAGATTTTTTTTACGAATTTTATTTTCACTCTCAAAAAAGCATCTGGATGATACCTTTCGCTTTAATAAATTTCAGTCATGAAAAGCGTTCTTAAAGTATGCTTTTCCTCCTCAAATGCTGTGCCATATCAGTTCTGCTACTCATAACCCGTTGTCTTTGTTGATTCTGTGGAACCTCATGTAATCTCATAATTTTCTTCTCAAAGTTGGAGAAAAAAATGAACCCAATGTTAGAACGACCTTATTTTCCACGTATGCGTGATACCAACGCAAATATTAAAGCATATTTGTGAGGCTAGCTTCACTTTCTCATATCGACCCACAAAGTATACGATCAGGAATGAATTTGAACAGGAATGAATCCTGTTAAGATTTTAAAGCTTCGTTTTGAAGGCCACAAATGTGTGTTTTGACAGCCGAAGTTACACGCTACACGTATTGTCCGTTTTTGTCTTCATTCCACTGATAAGGCTTAACGAGGATTGCTCTTGATATTCCAGTAACGGCAACATTCAAAACTCACTTCCACGATTAGTTCGTTTCGCGAGAACCTTCATATGACTTAGTTTTCTAGCTCACAGCACGATTTATCCTCACATGCAGAATCTATTGAAGCGTCCAGTGCATCGAGCAAACAAACACGCTTTGAGATTCCTTGTGCCGCTACAACGAATATCGCGTCCCTGTCTTTGTGTGTGTGTCGGGGCTGAAGGACAAAACATCTCTGTGCATACACCATCTCGCCATATCAGGATCATTTGCACAAGAGTTCTTGGTGGCGATTGTCTCGCAAATCACGTATTGCCCTGACGCTTTGTTTTATTATAGACCCTGTCACGCACGACAATGCATTTGCTACCTGACGTCTCTTGGTCCCTCCTGCTGAGCTCAGGCTCAAGTATCGAGGACAATGTTCTTTAGATGCGTTGTTATTCGATCAGGCCACTAAGACATTTCTTGGATCAATACCACGGTAGAGGAAATAAGGTAGGGTCAAACCAGTCTTTTTTTCGACGACTGTGTGGGTTTGCTGACGTCACGGCTACGAACCAATAGCAGTGTTCATATTACATCTGGTACCACTGCTACCTTCAAATCCGTCACCACTATTGGCCAAGCGACATGGGGGCTTAGTGACGTCATAAAGTTAGTTTCAAATAAAGCCTTTATATTGGGTGGCCGAGCAATAAGAATTGCATTTTCCCCCATAGATATGACCCTACCTTGTTTCGTCTACCGTGGTCAATACTGAGATCGTAATTTTGTTTTTTTTCCTCTTTTGTTGATTTTTTTTATGGTGTATACTGTTTTTCCAGTCAACAATATTGATAATAATATATCATTGTTAGTAATATTAATCAATCGTATTACTAATATCAGCCAATCATCAATAATAACAATCAATAATAACAACAATATCAAGTCAACGATTTTGAAAAAAATACGCCCAGGGTACGTCATGGCGGAAGAATTTAAGCAGGCATTTCATCTATTGTTATTCCATATGTTATTTCACGGTGTTTCTACCTAATAGTTTGGCATTCACTATAGAGCATCACTATGTGAATACCGCATCAGGTATCCCTATGTCCTGGCGTTTCACCATATTTTTTGGCATTCACTATAGAGCATCACTATGTGAATACCGCATCAGGTATCCCTATGTCCTGGCGTTTCACCATATTTTTTGGCATTCACTATAGAGCATCACTATGTGAATACCGCATCAGGTATCCCTATGTCCTGGCGTTTCACCATATTTTTTGGCATTCACTATAGAGCATCACTATGTGAATACCGCATCAGGTATCCCTATGTCCTGGCGTTTCACCATATTTTTTGGCATTCTTTGAATAAGATCGCATCCTGAATGCCATACCCGATATCACCACTTCTCCAGTTGGCTTTTTGGGTCAATATTTGCGTCAATGTTTGGGTTGAGTGAAAGAGCTCGGGTGCTCGGCAAATGTTGCCACAGAGCTTAGAGCAAACCGTTCAACTGACATCGGAAACAGCCACCATGGATACAAGGCCTTTTTTTCTTGTTCTTACGTACAGTGTGCCAAGAATATTGCTAATTACTGCAGGGGGTAAATAATAATTGCATCATCATATTCAGAGTTGCACTCCCAGCAATCCGTTCAACGGACACCGGAGGCAGGTATCATAGATACCGGCTCCTTTTTGTAAGTACTTTGCGCCAATCCCAGTGCCAATAACACGGTAGAGGAAACAAGGTAGGGTCATTTCTATGGAAGAAAATACATCTCCGTCTGTTCGGCTAGCAAATAGAAAGGCATTATTTCAAACAAACTATATGACGCCACCAAAACGACATATCGTTAGGCCAATAGTGGAGCCAGATTTGGGGGTAGCAGTGCTACCAGATGCAATATGAGCGTTGCTATTGGTTCGTTGCCGTGACGTCAGCAAAACCACACCGTCAACAAAAAAGACTGGTTTGAACCTACCTTGTTTCCTTTACCGTGGCCAATTACTACTGGGCTAAATAATAAATGCCTCATCCTATTCAGAGTTTCAATCCGAGCAAACCGTTCAACTGACATCCGATACAGGAATCATGGATACCTGTATCGGATACAGGTATCACGGATACCAGCCGTTTTTTGTGCACACATTGTGCCAAGCCTCGTGCCAATTAAATACGGGATTTACGGTTTAAATAATGAATGCCTCATCATAATCAGAGCAGGAATGATTCTTTTATTGTCTTGTTTGTGTTTTTCCCGGCGTTGCATTTAAGAACAATTGACTAATGCCTAAAAATAGTCATAATAGCTTTTGACTCGTTTTCAAAGCCACTCTGAATCCCTAATTGTCCGCTAAAAATGCGTCACATCTGCTTTTGTTTCACGAAATTATCGTAATACTAAATTAAATGCTTTCGCATTGTGAGAATCTCAACCTTTCTAATTGTTTACATCTTATTCCCTAGTGTAAAATTTAGGCCCATCGTGAATACACAACGCATGCAGTTTATTGAAATATTACAGTTACGTTTTACTATTGCCTGGAATAAAATTTCGGCTTCTAGCTCAGACTCCAAGACAATCTTCATAAGCTTCCATTTTCCAGCGCTGTTCTAAATTGAAGCGTGCAATCTCACGTATCTCGAATAATTTCCATGTTTTCCAAGTAATTAACGACATTCTTAGCTCTCTGCTTGTGCATCAAAATAAGTTTGTAACGCAATACAGTTTTCTTTCACAGCCATAGTTGAGTCGCGTTTGACTCACTCCTCGGTAGACTCACGTATCTTTAGACACACATATCTCTAGACTCTAACATGTTGAGACTCAGGCACACCCAGGCACACTCAGGGGTGTGCTCGCCGTGGCTCAGTGGTTAAGGCCTCGCCCTTCCATGAAGGTGTCCAGGGTTCGAATCCCGACGCTGCGTGGCGATTTCCCCGTAGGGTATACGGGAAAACTCAAGCACAATACCCCACTCTACCCAGGTGTCGGAAATGGGTGCCGGCTTTAGGGGGAAACCGTCATGGTGTCCTACATATATATATAGTGTTAGTTATAAGACATTTGAAAAACCAATGCACAAGATGATACGTATCAGGCTTGATTGGAAACAAAGACACACACACAAACACACCCAGACACCCAAACACTCCCAGACACACCCAGACACACCAGACACACTCACGTATCATGTCCACGCTGACGGTGGCAGAGACGGGCGGGAGGGCGGGGGTGTTGGAGGCCTGACACGTCACCTCGGCCATGAGGTCAGCCCGCGTTAGCGGCGGCAGCGTCAGGGTGCTCGATGTCAGCTCGCCGGAGTGGCTCGCTTCTGCTGACGCCATCCGCTCCCCTCTGTACCACCAGCTGACGGCCGGGTACGGCACCCCTGTGCCCAGGCGCAGTAATGGTTAGTACGGGGGTGGGAGGTACAATACGGGGACAAGACTGTGCCTGAGGTGCAATACGAGATACAATGCTGTGCCCGGACGCAGTAATGGTTAGCAAGGGGGTGAAGGGACAATACGGGGGCTGAAGGTACAATACGAGGTACAATACTGTGCCCGAAGTGCAATACGGGGAACAATACTGTGCCCGAGGTACAATACGGAGTACAATACTGTGCCCGAGCACAGGAATGGTTAGTACTGTGGTTGAGAGGTACAATACTGTGCCTGGCGCAGTATTGTACCCTGTTTTAGATTCATTCCCGATCGAATCATTCTCTTATTCCGGGGGCTGGAACATACAATAAACAGGTACAATTCTGTACCCATACAAAGAAAAGGTTTTTCCAAAGGTATAAATACACATCAGGTTTGTAAGTGAACACTGTAGTTTGTGTGGCACTACACATGGTGCTGATTATGTCATATCCAGGGACATAGAGCGGGTCGGTGATTTAAATAGTCGGTGTATATGTCACAGATAATATATTAAAGGCGGTGAATAGTGTGAGTGGAGTATGAGTGAAGGCGGTGAGTAGTGTGAGTGGAGTATGAGTGAAGGCGGTGAATAGTACGAGTGGAGTACGAGTGAAGGCGGTGAATAGTGTGATTGGAGTATGAGTGAAGGCGGTGAATAGTGTGAGTGGAGTATGAGTGAAGGCGGTGAATAGTACGAGTGGAGTATGAGTGAAGGCGGTGAATAGTGTGAGTGGAGTATGAGTGAAGGCGGTGAATAGTACGAGTGGAGTATGAGTGAAGGCGGTGAATAGTGTGAGGGGAGTATGAGTGAAGGCGGTGAACAGTGTGAGTCGAGTATGAGTGAAGGCGGTGAATAGTGTGAGAGGAGTATGAGTGAAGGCGGTGAATAGTGTGAGTGGAGTATGAGTGAAGGCGGTGAATAGTGTGAGTGGAGTATGAGTGAAGGCGGTGAATAGTGTGAGGGGAGTATGAGTGAAGGCGGTGAATAGTGTGAGTGGAGTATGAGTGAAGGCGGTGAATAGTGTGAGGGGAGTATGAGTGAAGGCGGTGAATAGTGTGAGGGGAGTATGAGTGAAGGCGGTGAATAGTGTGAGTGGAGTATGAGTGAAGGCGGTGAATAGTGTGAGGGGAGTATGAGTGAAGGCGGTGAATAGTGTGAGTGGAGTATGAGTGAAGGCGGTGAATAGTGTGAGGGGAGTATGAGTGAAGGCGGTGAATAGTGTGAGGGGAGTATGAGTGAAGGCGGTGAATAGTACGAGTGGAGTATGAGTGAAGGCGGTGAATAGTGTGAGGGGAGTATGAGTGAAGGCGGTGAATAGTGTGAGGGGAGTATGAGTGAAGGCGGTGAATAGTGTGAGGGGAGTATGAGTGAAGGCGGTGAATAGTGTGAGTGGAGTATGAGTGAAGGCGGTGAATAGTACGAGTGGAGTATGAGTGAAGGCGGTGAATAGTGTGTGGGGAGTATGAGTGAAGGCGGTGAATAGTGTGAGGGGAGTATGAGTGAAGGCGGTGAATAGTGTGAGGGGAGTACGAGTGAAGGCGGTGAATAGTGTGAGTGGAGTACGAGTGAAGGCGGTGAATAGTGTGAGGGGAGTATGAGTGAAGGCGGTGAATAGTACGAGTGGAGTATGAGTGAAGGCGGTGAATAGTGTGAGGGGAGTATGAGTGAAGGCGGTGAATAGTGTGAGGGGAGTATGAGTGAAGGCGGTGAATAGTACGAGTGGAGTATGAGTGAAGGCGGTGAATAGTGTGAGGGGAGTACGAGTGAAGGCGGTGAATAGTGTGAGGGGAGTATGAGTGAAGGCGGTGAATAGTGTGAGGGGAGTATGAGTGAAGGCGGTGAATAGTGTGAGGGGAGTATGAGTGAAGGCGGTGAATAGTGTGAGTGGAGTATGAGTGAAGGCGGTGAATAGTGTGAGGGGAGTATGAGTGAAGGCGGTGAATAGTGTGAGGGGAGTATGAGTGAAGGCGGTGAATAGTGTGAGGGGAGTATGAGTGAAGGCGGTGAATAGTGTGAGGGGAGTATGAGTGAAGGCGGTGAATAGTGTGAGTGGAGTATGAGTGAAGGCGGTGAATAGTGTGAGGGGAGTACGAGTGAAGGCGGTGAATAGTGTGAGTGGAGTATGAGTGAAGGCGGTGAATAGTGTGAGGGGAGTATGAGTGAAGGCTGTGAATAGTGTGAGGGGAGTATGAGTGAAGGCGGTGAATAGTGTGAGGGGAGTATGAGTGAAGGCGGTGAATAGTGTGAGGGGAGTATGAGTGAAGGCGGTGAATAGTGTGAGTGGAGTATGAGTGAAGGCGGTGAATAGTGTGAGGGGAGTATGAGTGAAGGCGGTGAATAGTGTGAGGGGAGTATGAGTGAAGGCGGTGAATAGTGTGAGGGGAGTATGAGTGAAGGCGGTGAATAGTGTGAGGGGAGTATGAGTGAAGGCGGTGAATAGTGTGAGGGGAGTACGAGTGAAGGCGGTGAATAGTGTGAGGGGAGTATGAGTGAAGGCGGTGAATAGTACGAGTGGAGTATGAGTGAAGGCGGTGAATAGTGTGAGGGGAGTATGAGTGAAGGCGGTGAATAGTGTGAGGGGATTATGAGTGAAGGCGGTGAATAGTGTGAGGGGAGTATGAGTGAAGGCGGTGAATAGTGTGAGTGGAGTATGAGTGAAGGCGGTGAATAGTACGAGTGGAGTATAAGTGAAGGCGGTGAATAGTACGAGTGGAGTATGAGTGAAGGCGGTGAATAGTGTGAGGGGAGTATGAGTGAAGGCGGTGAATAGTGTGAGTGGAGTAGGAGTGAAGGCGGTGAATAGTGTGAGGGGAGTATGAGTGAAGGCGGTGAATAGTGTGAGGGGAGTATGAGTGAAGGCGGTGAATAGTGTGAGGGGAGTATGAGTGAAGGCGGTGAATAGTACGAGTGGAGTATGAGTGAAGGCGGTGAATAGTGTGAGGGGAGTACGAGTGAAGGCGGTGAATAGTGTGAGGGGAGTACGAGTGAAGGCGGTGAATAGTGTGAGGGGAGTATGAGTGAAGGCGGTGAATAGTGTGAGTGGAGTATGAAGGAAGGCGGTGAATAGTGTGAGTGGAGTATGAGTGAAGGCGGTGAATAGTGTGAGTGGAGTATGAGTGAAGGCGGTGAATAGTGTGAGTGGAGTATGAGTGAAGGCGGTGAATAGTGTGAGGGGAGTATGAGTGAAGGCGGTGAATAGTGTGAGTGGAGTACGAGTGAAGGCGGTGAATAGTGTGAGTGGAGTATGAGTGAAGGCGGTGAATAGTGTGAGGGGAGTATGAGTGAAGGCGGTGAATAGTGTGAGGGGAGTATGAGTGAAGGCGGTGAATAGTGTGAGTGGAGTATGAGTGAAGGCGGTGAATAGTGGGAGGGGAGTATGAGTGAAGGCGGTGAATAGTGTGAGGGGAGTATGAGTGAAGGCGGTGAATAGTACGAGTGGAGTATGAGTGAAGGCGGTGAATAGTGTGAGGGGAGTATGAGTGAAGGCGGTGAATAGTGTGAGGGGAGTATGAGTGAAGGCGGTGAATAGTGTGAGTGGAGTATGAGTGAAGGCGGTGAATAGTGTGAGGGGAGTATGAGTGAAGGCGGTGAATAGTGTGAGTGGAGTATGAGTGAAGGCGGTGAATAGTGTGAGGGGAGTATGAGTGAAGGCGGTGAATAGTGTGAGGGGAGTATGAGTGAAGGCGGTGAATAGTGTGAGTGGAGTATGAGTGAAGGCGGTGAATAGTGTGAGGGGAGTATGAGTGAAGGCGGTGAATAGTGTGAGTGGAGTATGAGTGAAGGCGGTGAATAGTACGAGTGGAGTATGAGTGAAGGCGGTGAATAGTGTGAGGGGAGTATGAGTGAAGGCGGTGAATAGTACGAGTGGAGTATGAGTGAAGGCGGTGAATAGTGTGAGGGGAGTACGAGTGAAGGCGGTGAATAGTGTGAGGGGAGTATGAGTGAAGGCAGTGAATAGTGTGAGGGGAGTATGAGTGAAGGCGGTGAATAGTGTGAGGGGAGTATGAGTGAAGGCGGTGAATAGTGTGAGGGGAGTATGAGTGAAGGCGGTGAATAGTCCGAGTGGAGTATGAGTGAAGGCGGTGAATAGTGTGAGGGGAGTATGAGTGAAGGCAGTGAATAGTGTGAGGGGAGTATGAGTGAAGGCGGTGAATAGTCCGAGTGGAGTATGAGTGAAGGCGGTGAATAGTGTGAGGGGAGTATGAGTGAAGGCGGTGAATAGTGTGAGGGGAGTATGAGTGAAGGCGGTGAATAGTCCGAGTGGAGTATGAGTGAAGGCGGTGAATAGTGTGAGGGGAGTATGAGTGAAGGCGGTGAATAGTACGAGTGGAGTATGAGTGAAGGCGGTGAATAGTGTGAGGGGAGTATGAGTGAAGGCGGTGAATAGTCCGAGTGGAGTATGAGTGAAGGCGGTGAATAGTGTGAGGGGAGTATGAGTGAAGGCGGTGAATAGTACGAGTGGAGTATGAGTGAAGGCGGTGAATAGTACGAGTGGAGTATGAGTGACGGCGGTGAATAGTGTGAGGGGAGTATGAGTGAAGGCGGTGAATAGTCCGAGTGGAGTATGAGTGAAGGCGGTGAATAGTGTGAGGGGAGTATGAGTGAAGGCGGTGAATAGTACGAGTGGAGTATGAGTGAAGGCGGTGAATAGTGTGAGGGGAGTATGAGTGAAGGCAGTGAATAGTGTGAGGGGAGTATGAGTGAAGGCAGTGAATAGTGTGAGGGGAGTATGAGTGAAGGCAGTGAATAGTGTGAGGGGAGTATGAGTGAAGGCGGTGAATAGTGTGAGTGGAGTATGAGTGAAGGCGGTGAATAGTGTGAGTGGAGTATGAGTGAAGGCGGTGAATAGTGTGAGGGGAGTATGAGTGAAGGCGGTGAATAGTGTGAGGGGAGTATGAGTGAAGGCGGTGAATAGTGTGAGGGGAGTATGAGTGAAGGCGGTGAATAGTGTGAGTGGAGTATGAGTGAAGGCGGTGAATAGTGTGAGGGGAGTATGAGTGAAGGCGGTGAATAGTGTGAGGGGAGTATGAGTGAAGGCGGTGAATAGTGTGAGGGGAGTATGAGTGAAGGCGGTGAATAGTACGAGTGGAGTATGAGTGAAGGCGGTGAATAGTGTGAGGGGAGTATGAGTGAAGGCGGTGAATAGTGTGAGGGGAGTATGAGTGAAGGCGGTGAATAGTACGAGTGGAGTATGAGTGAAGGCGGTGAATAGTGTGAGGGGAGTATGAGTGAAGGCGGTGAATAGTGTGAGGGGAGTATGAGTGAAGGCGGTGAATAGTGTGAGGGGAGTATGAGTGAAGGCGGTGAATAGTGTGAGTGGAGTATGAGTGAAGGCGGTGAATAGTACGAGTGGAGTATGAGTGAAGGCGGTGAATAGTGTGAGGGGAGTATGAGTGAAGGCGGTGAATAGTGTGAGTGGAGTATGAGTGAAGGCGGTGAATAGTGTGAGGGGAGTATGAGTGAAGGCGGTGAATAGTGTGAGTGGAGTATGAGTGAAGGCGGTGAATAGTGTGAGGGGAGTATGAGTGAAGGCGGTGAATAGTGTGAGGGGAGTATGAGTGAAGGCGGTGAATAGTGTGAGGGGAGTATGAGTGAAGGCGGTGAATAGTGTGAGTGGAGTATGAGTGAAGGCGGTGAATAGTGTGAGTGGAGTATGAGTGAAGGCGGTGAATAGTGTGAGTGGAGTATGAGTGAAGGCGGTGAATAGTACGAGTGGAGTATGAGTGAAGGCGGTGAATAGTGTGAGTGGAGTATGAGTGAAGGCGGTGAATAGTACGAGTGGAGTATGAGTGAAGGCGGTGAATAGTGTGAGTGGAGTATGAGTGAAGGCGGTGAATAGTGTGAGTGGAGTATGAGTGAAGGCGGTGAATAGTGTGAGTGGAGTATGAGTGAAGGCGGTGAATAGTACGAGTGGAGTATGAGTGAAGGCGGTGAATAGTGTGAGTGGAGTATGAGTGAAGGCGGTGAATAGTACGAGTGGAGTATGAGTGAAGGCGGTGAATAGTACGAGTGGAGTATGAGTGAAGGCGGTGAATAGTGTGAGTGGAGTATGAGTGAAGGCGGTGAATAGTACGAGTGGAGTATGAGTGAAGGCGGTGAATAGTGTGAGTGGAGTATGAGTGAAGGCGGTGAATAGTGTGAGTGGAGTATGAGTGAAGGCGGTGAATAGTGTGAGGGGAGTATGAGTGAAGGCGGTGAATAGTGTGAGGGGAGTATGAGTGAAGGCGGTGAATAGTGTGAGTGGAGTATGAGTGACGGCGGTGAATAGTGTGAGGGGAGTATGAGTGAAGGCGGTGAATAGTGTGAGTGGAGTATGAGTGAAGGCGGTGAATAGTGTGAGTGGAGTATGAGTGAAGGCGGTGAATAGTGTGAGGGGAGTATGAGTGAAGGCGGTGAATAGTGTGAGTGGAGTATGAGTGAAGGCGGTGAATAGTGTGAGTGGAGTATGAGTGAAGGCGGTGAATAGTGTGAGGGGAGTATGAGTGAAGGCGGTGAATAGTGTGAGGGGAGTATGAGTGAAGGCGGTGAATAGTGTGAGTGGAGTATGAGTGACGGCGGTGAATAGTGTGAGGGGAGTATGAGTGAAGGCGGTGAATAGTGTGAGTGGAGTATGAGTGAAGGCGGTGAATAGTGTGAGTGGAGTATGAGTGAAGGCGGTGAATAGTGTGAGGGGAGTATGAGTGAAGGCGGTGAATAGTGTGAGGGGGGTATGAGTGAAGGCGGTGAATAGTGTGAGGGGAGTATGAGTGAAGGCGGTGAATAGTGTGAGGGGGGTATGAGTGAAGGCGGTGAATAGTGTGAGGGGAGTATGAGTGAAGGCGGTGAATAGTGTGAGGGGGGTATGAGTGAAGGCGGTGAATAGTGTGAGGGGAGTATGAGTGAAGGCGGTGAATAGTGTGAGGGGGGTATGAGTGAAGGCGGTGAATAGTGTGAGGGGGGTATGAGTGAAGGCGGTGAATAGTGTGAGTGGAGTATGAGTGAAGGCGGTGAATAGTGTGAGTGGAGTATGAGTGAAGGCGGTGAATAGTGTGAGTGGAGTATGAGTGAAGGCGGTGAATAGTGTGAGGGGAGTATGAGTGAAGGCGGTGAATAGTGTGAGGGGAGTATGAGTGAAGGCGGTGAATAGTGTGAGGGGAGTATGAGTGACGGCGGTGAATAGTGTGAGGGGAGTATGAGTGAAGGCGGTGAATAGTGTGAGGGGAGTATGAGTGAAGGCGGTGAATAGTGTGAGGGGAGTATGAGTGAAGGCGGTGAATAGTGTGAGTGGAGTATGAGTGAAGGCGGTGAATAGTGTGAGTGGAGTATGAGTGAAGGCGGTGAATAGTGTGAGGGGAGTATGAGTGAAGGCGGTGAATAGTGTGAGGGGGGTATGAGTGAAGGCGGTGAATAGTGTGAGGGGAGTATGAGTGAAGGCGGTGAATAGTGTGAGTGGAGTATGAGTGAAGGCGGTGAATAGTGTGAGGGGAGTATGAGTGAAGGCGGTGAATAGTGTGAGGGGAGTATGAGTGAAGGCGGTGAATAGTGTGAGTGGAGTATGAGTGAAGGCGGTGAATAGTACGAGTGGAGTATGAGTGAAGGCGGTGAATAGTGTGAGTGGAGTATGAGTGAAGGCGGTGAATAGTACGAGTGGAGTATGAGTGAAGGCGGTGAATAGTACGAGTGGAGTATGAGTGAAGGCGGTGAATAGTGTGAGGGGAGTATGAGTGAAGGCGGTGAATAGTGTGAGTGGAGTATGAGTGAAGGCGGTGAATAGTGTGAGTGGAGTATGAGTGAAGGCGGTGAATAGTGTGAGTGGAGTATGAGTGAAGGCGGTGAATAGTACGAGGGGAGTATGAGTGAAGGCGGTGAATAGTACGAGTGGAGTATGAGTGAAGGCGGTGAATAGTGTGAGGGGAGTATGAGTGAAGGCGGTGAATAGTGTGAGGGGAGTACGAGTGAAGGCGGTGAATAGTACGAGTGGAGTATGAGTGAAGGCGGTGAATAGTGTGAGGGGAGTATGAGTGAAGGCGGTGAATAGTGTGAGGGGAGTATGAGTGAAGGCAGTGAATAGTGTGAGGGGAGTATGAGTGAAGGCGGTGAATAGTGTGAGTGGAGTATGAGTGAAGGCGGTGAATAGTGTGAGGGGAGTATGAGTGAAGGCGGTGAATAGTACGAGTGGAGTATGAGTGAAGGCGGTGAATAGTGTGAGTGGAGTATGAGTGAAGGCGGTGAATAGTGTGAGGGGAGAATGAGTGAAGGCGGTGAATAGTGTGAGGGGAGTATGAGTGAAGGCGGTGAATAGTGTGAGTGGAGTATGAGTGAAGGCGGTGAATAGTGTGAGTGGAGTATGAGTGAAGGCGGTGAATAGTACGAGTGGAGTATGAGTGAAGGCGGTGAATAGTGTGAGTGGAGTATGAGTGAAGGCGGTGAATAGTGTGAGTGGAGTACGAGTGAAGGCGGTGAATAGTGTGAGTGGAGTATGAGTGAAGGCGGTGAATAGTGTGAGTGGAGTATGAGTGAAGGCGGTGAATAGTGTGAGGGGAGTATGAGTGAAGGCGGTGAATAGTGTGAGTGGAGTACGAGTGAAGGCGGTGAATAGTGTGAGGGGAGTATGAGTGAAGGCGGTGAATAGTCCGAGTGGAGTATGAGTGAAGGAAGTGAATGCTCTACAGGAACACCGCAGCTCTTGTGACATGACGCCGCTGCCTGCGAACTTAAGTTCTAGAAGCCCGTGTACATCACTCGGTCGTGAAAACTTCGATGTTTGGTCGTAAATGGGCATTTATCGAGCCATCACAGCCCATCCTTAACATTTAAAACCTAAAAATCGAAATCAACTTCTTGAAGACCCAAGCACGGAATTGAAGATCTCTTGCGAGGTCAAAGAGTTTGCTCCATTATTTAGCTTTAATTTTTTTAAGAACATCCGGAATTTAAGAATCCGGATGTCTGGAAAGAACATCCGTGATCCCGCATCTGAAGACATCACTCTAAACATTCATTACTTACAGCGTAAGTCCAAAGACGAGATTGTCGCTTTCTTTACTCGTAAAGATATGAGAGGAAAGTATCTGAGTGAGCTCCTGCATTATTTCATGTGGAATGCAATCTTGCAGTAATGTTTTAGTGAAAACCTTTCCGAATTGCCATGTTATAGTGAAAACCTTTCTAAAATTGGGAGAGTGTTAGAGCTAGCATGGAGGGAGAGTAATGATGTGGAGAGGAAGTAATGAAATGGAAGGGAAGTAATGAAATGGAAAGGAAATCATGAAATAGAGAAGAAGTAATGAAATATAGGTGTTGTAACAAAATCTTACCGATCAAAGAGTGGCAAAGTCTCACACAATCAATTTCCGCGAAAGAATCATAATTCGATCTTCATATACCTGGAAAAGACTATGCTAGCGAGCTCAAAATTTTTTATCTCTGTTGAACTAGGGTAATTCAATTTTGCGAAAATCTTAGTCTAAATTTTTTATTTTCCGAAAAAACTTTGACCGGAATATTCAGAGCCCGTTAATCGATAAACCTAAAATTTATAGTTTCCAGAAAAGGCTGCAAGATAAATTTCCAATACTCCGGTACCGAATACGAAAACATTTCCAAAAGAAACAAAAGACTTGGATCCAAAATTTTCCTGTAATGATCCGATTTTTCAATTTCCAAAAAGAGCGTTACCAAACCAGAAGTGTTCAGTATTCCAGCATCGACAAAGACTGGAACCTTCACATTTCCGAGGCAAGACCACGACCGAACTTCTCATTTTTATAGAAATGGTAGCGGCTAAAGCCTTCGTTATTTCTGCCCACATATGTCTGGCTTGATCCTGGCCAGGGCAGCACTCCAGACTTTGTCTTAGGCCAGCCACGTCTGGAAAGCGCCAGAATTGCTGAGTCAGCGCGAAAGCTGGAAAATATTGCAGTCCTTAGGATGAAGCTGAAGTAACTTATAGATGGGTATCGGCCGGACGCCTTCCGCAGGCTAAGTGAAAATCATTCTCCAGCACAGGCTTGTGTTTCGAATCATTTTCTAGCACAGGCTTGTGTTTTTAATCATTCTTTAGCACAGGCTTGTGTTGGGAGAATAATTTTATTGCACAGGCTTGTGTTTTGAATCATTCTCTAGCACAGGTTTGTGTTTTGAATCATTCATTAGCACAGGCTTGTGTTGGGAGAATCATTCTCTAGCACAGGCTTGTGTTTCGAATCATTCTCTAGCACAGGCTTGTGTTTTGAATCATTCTTTAGCATAGGCTTGTGTTTTGAATCATTCTTTAGCACAGGCTTGTGTTTTGAATAACTCTTTAGCACAGGCTTGTGTTTTGAATAATTCTTTAGCACAGGCTTGTGTTTCGAATCATTCTCTAGCACAGACTTGTGTTTTGAATCATTCTTTAGCATAGGCTTGTGTTTTGAATCATTCTTTAGCACAGGCTTGTATTTTGAATAATTCTTTAGCACAGGCTTGTGTTTTGAATAATTCTTTAGCACAGGCTTGTGTTTTGAATCATTCTTTAGCACAGGCTTGTGTCTTGAACAATTCTTTAGCACAGGCTTGTGTTTCGAATCATTCTCTAGCACAGGCTTGTGTTTCGAATCATTCTCTAGCACAGGTTTGTGTTTTGAATCATTCTTTAGCACAGGCTTGTGTTTTGAATCATTCTTTAGCACAGGCTTGTGTTGGGAGAATCATTCTGTAGCACAGGCTTGTGTTTCGAATCATTCTCTAGCACAGGCTTGTGTTTCGAATCATTCTTTAGCACAGGCTTGTGTTGGGAGAATCATTCTCAAGCACAGGCTTGTGTTTCGAATCATTCTCTAGCACAGGCTTGTGTTTTGAATCATTCTTTAGCACAGGCTTGTGTTTCGAATTATTTTCTTGCACAGGCTTGTGTTTGGAGTCATTCTCTAGTACAGGTTTGTGTTTCGAATTATATTCTTGCACAGGCTTGTGTTTGGAGTCATTCTCTAGTACAGGTTTGTGTTTTGAGTCATTCTCTAGCACAGGCTTGTGTTTCGAATCATTTTCTAGCACAGGTTTGTGTTTTGAATCATTTTTAACAGGCTTGTGTTTAAAATAATTCTCTAGCACAGGCTTGTGTTTCAAATCATTCTCTAGCACAGGCTTGTGTTTCGAATAATTCTAGTCTAGCACAGGCTTGTGTTGTGAGAGTCACAGGAGCGTTGCATTCAGAAATGTTTATAGAATTTCGAAGGACAATTAAAATATTGATGTACTTAGTTATGTTATGTCCACACATACGATGAGTTTCATCTTGAAGTTTGCTGGATTGCGGATGTAGTCTTTTTGTGAATCATAAGTTACTGAGAGGAATATAGTTTTTAACCAACAGAAATAAGAATGTGTGAAGCATGCTTTTTGGCTTGCTGTAATGCAAAAATGATATAAATGTCTACTTCTCCAATTAGAAGTGTGAATGTCATTGAAACAAGGTTATTACGCGTATAGAGCTATGGATAAAATTCTTACTGAGTATAAAGGTTTGAATGATTAAAATCTAAGGTTTTTTCGATTGCAGGGCATTGAACTAAAGCTGATCTGGTGCTCTGCTGCACAATCACACAATCACAATTTAATAAGATTCCGTTCCAAAAAAACATATCACGCGCAATTCCTCATTAAATAAGCAAATGGAACAATTCTATTCCTTCGGAACTATTTCCGTTGCAATTTACATTTATTTGTTCAGAAGAATACCTTGTTTCACAGGCAACATTTTAGAGAAGTCGGAAATAAGGAGCTTCTCTATCGAATCGCTTTGCGGTCGCTCTTTGCAAAGAAAGAATATTGTCGCTCTTTGCGAAGAAAGAATAGTGTCTCAAAGTCTCAGCGAAGAACTTCTTAATTGAAAAAGTTGCAAAACATCCCCGGGGGTCATTCAGAGGGGAGAATTTTAACCAGCTCTTCTCGAGGAATTGAAACGCACATCATTAAACTTTATTCAAATATCAACTCGGGAAGACAATACGTTTGAGTGGTCTCGGTACAATGGAGTATTTAAAATTTCCATACAAGTACTCACTGGATTTTCCAATTCCGTGTTTGCTCTGGCGAGTGAGAGCATGTTTCATTCGGCCATAAATTAAAGCAAAGAAGTTTTGTTGGAGAAGGAAACGTGTAATGTGCCACAGGGAAATACATTATCTTCAAGTTGCAGCACGTGCTTCTTTGCTGTACCACAGTGGATCTTAACCATTTTACTCCCACGCCTCCCTTAAGGAAATATTTTTTGCTTCGAGTCCCCTCAGTGTTTTGGAATAAATATTGCGCTTACAGCACTTGGGCACAAGTACTTGCACAGCTTAATTTTTCGTGTTTTTCAAAACTTCGAGTTCCGTGCTGGGTTAAAGATTACAAATGGTTCAGAGAACCCTTTATTATTCAACAGAATATTATAACCGAGCAGAAAAAATTAAAAGGTCAACTTATTGCGTCACCCGTACAAAATAAAAAAGATACTATGTGCAAAATTATTTAACCAAAACAAAAAATCTTATTTAGTTGCATGGCCCCTGTTTGCAATTACAGCACGGAGACGGATGTTGAAACTGTCTTCTGACACTCTTTTGGTAGAATCTTGTTCCATTTATCAACGCATATTGTCATTGATTCCGCAAGAATTTTGGGGCTCCTTTTCTGCTCTGCAGATTTCAGTATTTGCTTCATATTTTTTATGGGATTGAGGTCAGGAGACTGACTCCGCCATGAAATAGCTCTTATTTTCTTAGTAGCCAACCATTCTTTCGTTAACATAGCCGTATGCTTTGGGACATTGTCTTGCTGGAAGATCCACTTGCGCCGGCCGAAGAATTTTCTTGCGCTTGGGATCAGCTTGTGTTCCAGTATCTGCCGCTACATAGAACTATCCATTTTGCAATCACTGAGGTGGAGTTCCTCTACACCCTGAGAAATGGAGGAGCCGGAAACCATGATATTGTTTCCTTTATGCTTGACAGCAGGGAGGGTGTTCTTACGATCATAGGCAGTCCTTAGTCTCCTTCCTACATGACGAGAGTCATTTCGACCGAAGAGCTCAATTTTACTTTTGTCGGACCACACAACCCGTTCCCAAAACTCATAACCTTTGTCAAGATGATCTTTGACAAACTTTAAACGGTTCTTCACATGTTTATCTGTCAAAAGAGAATTCCTACGATGAGTGAAGGCCCGTAGGCCACTAGGGTGCAATTCTCTACTGATAGTTTTTTGACTGACGCCCACTCCATGAAACTTAAGTTCTTGTTGCAGATCTTTACGGTTTGTCATGGGTCCATTAGTCACTTTACTAAGCAGATTCTTTCGACAGCGATCTTAGATCTTGCGAGGAGCTCCGGCTCTTGGCAACTAAGAGGTTAGGGCACCCATTAGCGAACACCACACTCTACAGATGCACCCATTAGCGACCACCACACTCCGCAGACGCACCCATTAGCGACCATCACACTCTGCACATTAGCGACCACCACACTCTGCAGACGCACCCATTAGCGACCACCACACTCTGCAGACGCTCCCATTAGCGACCACCACACTCTGCAGACGCACCCATTAGCGACCACCACACTCCGCAGCCTCACAAAACCGCGTCGTTGGACGACTTCACGATCAAATTTGCAGGCACATTTGCGGCACTTGCGGCGAAATCAAAGTGTTTCTGCCGGCAGCCAAAATGCATTTGACCATCGGAGTCAATTTGCTCGCAAGGCTTTAAATCTGCGCCTAAAATTGAGTGAATTTTGTCTTTCGCTAGAGCTCTCTGGTCACTGGTGTGCTGACGGTCCTTTGGCACTACATTGTTAATGGTGTTGATTCTACATGGTTGTTTGATGCGGTTTTCGGTGTGAGACTAAATACTCAAATTTGTCAATTGTTCTAGACTTGAGAGACAATCTACTGTTGCATCAGAGCAGGGGTAGGAGAAAAGTAATGCCAATCTAATATATAATAATCAAACACAGGAACATATATTTAAAAATTACATTTCAGCATACGACGTTCCACGTAAGTGAGACTGAGCCAACTTAGACAGGAATATTAAAAATGATATGAGACCAACACTCACGCACAAATATACTTAAAAAATTTGCTTTGGAAGTTTCTACAACATTGTACAACTGCAGCCTTGCTTATGTAACACTGTGAGTTAAAAAAATCCACACACTCCACACACTCCACACACTCTACACACTCCATTCACTCCACACACTCCACACACTCCATACACTCCACACACTCTACACTCCACGCACTCAACACACTCCAAACACTCCACACACTCCACACAATCCACACACTCCACGCACTCCACACACTCTACGCACTCCACACACTCCACACACTCCACACACTCCACACACTCCACACACTCCACACACTCCACACACTCCACAAACTCCACACACTCCACACAATCTACACACTTCACACACTCCACACACACCACACACTCTACGCACTCCACACACTCCACACATTCTACACACTCCACACACTCTACGCACTCCACACACTCCACACACTCCACACACTCCACACACTCTACGCACCCCACACACTCCACACACTCCACACACTCTACGCACTCCAGACACTCCACACACTCCACACACTCCACACACTCCCCACACTCCACACACTCCACACACTCCACACACTCCACACACTCCAATCACTCCACACACTCCACAGAATCCACACACTCCACGCACTCTACACACTCCATACACTCCACACACTTCCCACACTCCCCACACTCCACACACTCCACACACTCCACACACTCTACGCACTCCACACACTCCACACACTCTACGCACCCCACACACTCCACACACTCTACGCACCCCACACACTCCACACACTCCACACACTCCACGCACTCCACACACTCCATACACTCCACACACTCCACACACTCCACACACTCCACACACTCCACACACTCCACACACTCTACGCACCCCACACACTCCACACACTCCACACACTCCACACACTCTACGCACCCCACACACTCCACACACTCTACGCACCCCACACACTCCACACACTCCACACACTCCACACACTCCACACACTCCCCGCACCCCACACACTCCACACACCTCTACGCACCCCACACACTCCACACACTCTACACACTCTACGCACCCCACACACTCCACACACTTCA